>JAOBAY020078577.1:0-11057 GCA_025331085.2 Zoanthus sociatus
TCCCTCGTGTTCTCAAATGCCCGTCGTGTTTTATCACAGTCTAATACACGGCTTATGCTTCTTTATTTGTTAAATAATATTTATTTCATTAAGTATAGAATATAAAACTAGGAAAAGCCTAGAACCTAAGTTAACCGTAAAGTTTTTCAGTTAGGTTCTAGTCTTGTTACGTTTTTCGTTTTGTAGCTTTCACACAAATGCCAAAAGCATACTGAATAACAAGGGCGAAGAGGAGCAAAAAACAAAAGTTAAGAAAACATTTCAAAATATAATTTAAAAAAACAAATATGACTATTTCATCGGGGGTAGAAGCGGAATATTTCAAAACCGATATTCGATATTCAAACTTCCAAATTCAATATTTAAACTTCTGCTTACCTTGTAAACTTTTTGGAAGTTATGGTATTCAACATTCCAACTAAATTTTCAAATATTCCAACTAAATTTTCAATTATTCAAACTAATTCAACAGCAATATTCAATATTCCTCTTCTAACCCCGATATGTCAAATTTGTGTGTAGTATCAGGAACCAATTTGCCTGTAACTTTAAGTAGTAGATACTGTTTAACTTTTTTACTAAAGGAAATCGTTTTGAGATTATTTAATTCTGTAGGGAGAGTTTGCCAGACACGAGATGCTGTTGAAGCTATTATTTGTTTTCCTGTATATTGTTCTGACGCTAACCTTGTAGAGATAATTTTCTAAAGCATATATACCGAACGATGACTATAGTTTCAGCTATTACTGTTTTCCTGTATAACTTGTTCTGACGCTCACCTTGTAGAGATTTGTAAAGCATATATATAGTCTCAGTTCTACTGAAAAACCTTTGATCAAGCCACAGATCTTGCCATTTAAACTGTAAAGCAAAACAGAAATCGTTTTCAAATTACATTCAAGCACTTGATTCGCTTAAGCACTAAAGTTAGGCCACGACACATTTTAGCCCGTTCTTAAATTAACCCTAAATCTACCGATAATTTAAACTTGAAGTTGAAAATCTTAAAGCAGAGGATTTTGAAAAATAAAAACAAAACACAAATCCGGATCTCTTTTTAAGAGGAAACTTTTCTTCAAACTTGCAACCAGTATTCGTGCAAATTCTGTTGAAAAAACACCTCTTCGCTGAAGTGTCACCCTATCGTGACCGTCACCTAATAGCGTGAAAATATTTGTGATTCGTGTTTAGTTTAAACACAACAATTAAGCGCTTAACTATACGTCTGCTTTTTTACAAGATAGCAGAATTTAGCTACCTAAAGACATGTTTAACCTCAGTTCCTATTAATCAATCACTTACTCTACGGTTATGAAGTAAACAAAACTCCAATAAACTCTATAGCTATCAATGACGGGAAGTTAACAAAAAACATCACTTCAGTGCATGTATCACTCACTCAATCTCTGTAAACAAAATTGTCGCAAAATAGGCATTTTACCCGCCTTTTCTTAGATGTTACAGCTTTTTATTATTTCTCGCTAGCAATTCCAAGGGATATAGTGTTAATTTTAGATTTTTGCTATGGCTTCAGTTGAACCAGATGAATTCTATATCTGGCACAAAACATGCAAATGTACGTATTGTTACAACACGTTCCTTTGTGAACCAAATCATTGTCTAAGGAACAACTTCACCTGCTTTTAAAATATTAAAAAAGCACAAGCTTGTTTTAAGAACTAACTTCACGCTAGTAAGCTAAATTTCCTTCAAAGATCTTTTACGAGCCGTGCAAGTGGCCCGTGGAGCCGGGTCGATTTCCGTAGTGTTAATGTTGTAATTAAGGAGATGAGAGCCGTTGACTCCCCCTAGTCGGGACACTAATCCATTGCAGGTTAGCTCCCAGCAAACGATGGTACTCATTTACCTACCCCGGAAGGATGGAAAGCTGAGTTAACTTAGGCGGAAGAGAAGGTCACACAAATATTCAAATCTTGGCAGAGTTGGGGATCGAACTGGGGACCTTGTGGTAGCCGGTAGGGAAGCAGAGATCTTATACAACTGCCCCAAATTTGCCCGCCGCGCCCACTTTACAATAGTAATACGAATATTTTACTCCGTATAGGCAGATCTTTGTTTACATTTTGCCCTTCATTAGCATATGTGCGCCAGTTTCGAGGTTACAAAAACTGAAGCACTGCATGTATATTGAGAGTGTTTTGTAAAATAAACATGTTCTGAAAATATAAAAGTGGTGTGCGTAACACTGTTCCTGTGATCTAATGGAGATTTTACAGAGAATATATGGCTCGTTAACGGTTTTGCCACCCATCTGTTTTGAGTATAAACTATTTTGGAACCGCCATATCTCTGTAGAAACTGCTTGAAAAGCGTCAAAAATTTCATCTCTTTGTTAGTTCTACAAGCTTTCTCAAGTTTTAGACTCAAATCTTATTTATCTTTGTTTGTTAGCTGCCAAGAGTTCTATGCTAATGAAGCAGAATGTAAACAATTACGTCACCAAAGATTCGCCTATTCGTAATATGGCCCGGCTTTGGAATGGCTCTCTTTTCTTTTAAGTTTTCTTCAAAGAAACTACACAGATATTAGAGTGGAAATTTAAAACCTGAACTGAAGAGGACAACTCAGTGACGGACAGCGCAAGAGCACGAGCTCATTAGGTCTATGTGCTTTGCTCACGGTTATCATATCACTCTACATTCCAGTCTTTTAAAGTTTGAAAAGGAATATAAATTTCCTGTATGCTTCATCCATTTTTGTCAATCGATACCATTCCGCACCACCATCCTTCCGTCCATTTTGGTCGATCAATACCCATCCGTACCACCATCCGTCCGTCCATTTTTGTCAACCGATATCCATGCGCACCACCATCCGCCTGTCGATTTTAAGGTTTATTCAATCATTCTATCCGTACGACCGTGCATCCCTATATTTAACTTTTTAACTGTATGCCGGATACAGTCTATAAATCATTCATAACTACTCACATATATTGCTATTTTTAGATCTACCTAATCAACTAGACGATGTCTGTTGATCCTTTCTATGGTTCCTGCCTCAACTAATCAAACCGAACCTTATTGTCATTGAGTAGTGTAAGAGTGAGTCGAATACACAGGAAGCCCAAACAATTCATTTATTAAAATTTACAACCAATCAAAGTAGGTCTACTATACAATGTACTTCTAGTTAGTGCTTATATATGTGGTATTGCATTTTGTTGCAGCCAATCAAACACTTACATGTACATGCTTGCAATAGTCACGTTTGCCTGTTGAGTACATGACAATGCTCTGTATTTAAGACGTCTCAAGGAATTCTGAAAGCGATTTATAGCAGCACGTAATGGCATTTTAAAATGGCAACATACAGAAGCCATATGCGATGTTCAAGCGCCTTTTGTCTTTTTAAGGTAAACACCATAGGTGGCAATCCGTAGTGCATAGTTCATTTCTTTACATCACCTCAAATTATGAAACAATCAACCTGATTGCGTTAGGAGAGTCCCATCTCTTATCGTTTTTAAGTCAATGCTAAATGATCTGCTGGCGTCAAGCGTTATTGTTATATTGCTATATAGTGCACGAGTTTTTGACTCGAACGCGCGCTCTGGCATTGGCTAAATTGAGGTTTAAATGAGTTTAAAACAAATGAATTAAGTATAAGAAAAGTTGACAAACAACGAGAATAAACTTTAGTAACTATATTTCGACCGGCCACGCCAATCTTCATCAAGTTATAAGGATACTTTTTTTAATTATGGAACAATCAACCTGATTGCGTTAGGAGAACCATCTGCATCTCTTATCGTTTTTAAGTTAATGTTAATGCTAAATGATCTAAATTGACTGCTGGGTTAAGTGTTAATGTTAAATAGCTTGTGTGTTTCTACTCGAATGCGCGCTCTCATTGGCTAAATTGAGATCATGTAGATGAGTTTCCTGGCTGGTTAACATCTCGAAAATTGTTGATAAACCGGTAAACATTCCTGTCGCGCGTCACGTTTGAGAGCTGAACAGTTTATTGCGTTCGTGTAGAGAACGCATCGTCATTTGGTTTCGAAGGCGCGAGAAATCGAGAATTTTTGTGAAGACTACAAATTGGCCGCCCCTCTGGGATGTTTCAGGGGCCTTTGGCCTCGTTTTCATGTATATCAATACGTCATTTCGTTGCATATGCTACCCTTTGGTTATACGTATGTTTGTCCTTTAAACAGTGCGTCGGGGACGTATTGAACAGTCTAATTAATGTTTCAAATAAATGAATTTTTTTCCGACTATTTTAATAATAAATTGTATTAAAAAAACAGAACAAATGTATTATAGGCAATTTTAACTCAAAAAAATAAGAATTAAAATTAAAAAAAGTTCAGAACAGATTTCGAACTGGGTCCTTTCACACGTAAAAGTTAAAAGTTTTACCATCGAGCCACGCTCGTTATTAGATAGAACGCACTTCCTAATCTTTGATTACCACCAGTTTTAGTTAACTGTTGCGAGTGAAGAGAGTAGCGTCCTATTCGGAACACAGTCTAATCTTCAAATGTCACTAGCAGCGATATGCTATACATGCATACGATCAGCAGTTCAAGTCCATACCATATCGAGATTCGATTCAAGGATGTCACTAGCATTTCGGTACACACGACAGATTGACAATGCGATCAGCGAGCTTTATCATGGAAGTATGATCAAGTGTAATACGCTAAAGAGTATTTCACGGGTTAATGAAAAGCACTCTAAGTGCGTTCACGCAAACACTAATTTACTCTTCTCCCTTTGCCGGCAGTAACAGCACAAATACATTAAATGCGGAAAATAGAACAGTATTGTCACTATAACAAAATTGTGTGCTCGCAGCACTTACTTTCTATAAGAAATTACTAGTTTAGTTTATTTTGTTTATTTTTCATATGACTCCATCGGAAAACAACTGTTCAATTTCCCTCTAATCTCGATGTTTCTCGGGAAACAAAGCAGATGTCTTCCTCGTGAGCAGTCATTAAGTGGATATTGTAACCTTTGTACATAGTTTGGTTTATTTTATAGCTAGTTTTTACCCTTATCTATTTCATTCTATTTATTTATTTTTTATCTTAAAATGTATGGATTTATAGTTATTTGGCACGTTCACTTTTAAACGAGTTTTGCACTCATCCATATCCCGATATCCTACCTGCGTACACAAGATTACCGGAAAAAGGCGGCAAACAAAGAGACGCAAAAAGCTTTAAAAGCATAGGTGAAAAGTAGATGACGGAAAAAAAAACAGAAAAATACTGAGTATATACAATAGGAACACAAAGCAATTGTGTGTAAAGCCGGTAAATACGGCTATAGCCATGATTTAAATACTGAAAGATGATTTGTACCGACAGTATAAGCACTTCCGTTTGTTATTCAAAAGCAATTGAATATCTGGACAACCTTTACATTGGCAGATGAACATGTTTTTGTTTTTAGTTTGTAGCTCAATTATAACGGCTTTTCAGCGCGCTACGCCAGTGACACAGTAAGCAAAAATAATGACTTGGGGCATGAAACTTGCCTCCTCCGCATGCAGACAACTCTTGTCATATTTATTGCTCACGGCTTCGCTGTCCAGCAATTAGAGACTCGCCTGCGAAGAATAGACACGAAGCAATAGAGTATAGTGGAATTTGTTTTCAAACTTGAGAATTTTTTCTCTCCTTGAACAATATATTTAGCGATTAACCGTATTATAAATAAGCTGAAAGATTAGTTGGTATATATACCGATAGCTAGTATAAGCACTTCCGTTTGTTGTTATTCAAAAGCAATTGCATGGACATTGGCAGATAAACATGTTTTTGTTTTTAGTTTGTAGCTCAATTATAACGGCTTTTCAACGCTACGCCAGTGACACACCAAGCAAAAATAAGAACTTAGGACATGACTGAGCTTGCCTCCTCCGCATGCATGCATGCAACTCACGTATATTTGTTGCTCACGGCTTCGCTGTTCGGCAATTTACATACTAGAGTTGCTTGCGGAGGAAACTAGAAGATACGAAGCTATAGAAAAATTTGTTTTCAAACTCGAGAGTTTTTTTTTTCTTTTCTTGACCATGTATTTAGCGATTAAATCAAGCTATGTAGCACTATTACTAGAAAACAAACCGTTTAAACTGAATAAATGAAAGAAAAATGATAGCAACAGAGTCAGAGGTATAAGTGAAATTTCTTCCTTTTAATTAACTGTCAGATTTCTCTTTTCAAAGTCAAGAATAACCTATTTTTACTATCATTGAGCGATCGACCGTCAACTGGCAGAGCCGCCTAAAGGATCAAATAATGAGTCGGCTTAATAGTTTTGTCTAACCGCTCTGCACGAAATTGTCCTCGGCCATGGTATAAACACCAAATATCGTCAAAAACACACACTGAAAGAAAGTTTTTAATTCCAGAACGACATAATTTAAAATTTGTGGACCCTTTCACTTGAAAATCGGATAAATTGTTGCAGCTTTTTGCGTGCGGTTTGTGGTTCATGTTGTCGAACCGACATTGTGCGGGTTTAAAAGTGCAATTTTTTTTTTTACTTTTTGCCACGTTTAAACTAAATCTGCAAACACAGATTGCATGAGAAGAATTTGTTCATTTTTAGCCCACGGTACAGCTACCGCAAAAATTTTTCACTGACGGTTTAACCGCACAAACATTGCAGCTCCGATACAACTATGATAAAAACTATTAAATATAAGGGTAAGAGTTATTTTAAATATTCTTTAAGTTCTTTCTTAAAACGCCCGATTTCATGTAATTCACGAAGTGCAATAAAGACTTCCACAGTCGGATGCCACGGTATGAGTGTAAAAATAAATCAGACCGACCCAACATTCTAAATAAAATGCTGACACAAATTGGTTTTATTTCATGGCCCAAGTATTCATTTTAAGTAAATCGTAACTTACGTACGCAACATGTCTCAACTCATGTTTCAACTTAACATGTACATTACAAAACAATACATTTACAATAAAGAAAAACGCTTAATCTTAAAATGAAGCTACATATCGTAAATATTAAGTTTGAGATTAAAATTTCTAGGATATATAGGAGAGTGCTCAATAACATATACAGGCCAAAGTAATCCTCTACTACCCTAGTGGCCCATGGGGTAGGCGCTTATTTCGGGTTTCTGTAGTGTTGAGCAGGTGAGATTCTTTGACTCCCCCTAGACGGGACACTAATCCATCGCAAGTTAGCTCTCAGCAGACGCAGGTACTCATTTACCTACCCCGGAAGGATGGAAAGTTGGGTTAGCTTAGGCGGAAAAGAAGGTCACACAAAGCTGGGATCGAACTGGGGACCTTGTGGTCGGAAAGCAGAAATCTTACAGCTGCGCAAACCGTACCCGTCTAGGCATGTCCAGATTGTGCTCGGCAATTTTTAAGTAACTTTTGGCGTTTCGAGCAACTTTTTTCAGTACTAGCAACTTCGAGCAACTTTTGCTTTTCTGAGCAACTTTTGATCAAACCAAAGGTTTTCAGCAGCTGATGGGGTGACAGTTACTTGTGAGGATGGCAAGGTGACTTGGTGGGCAGCTTACAAGGACACCCTCCCGCACTCTGTTTGTGACTCAACCAAGTTCTGCCTCTGCAGAAACGGCTTTTAGCCTCCTGACCAATGCGTTTGACTCACACCAAGACAGGGCACTTGACGATTACCTTGAAGCTTCTGTTATGCTTCGATTCAATAACAGAAATAGAAAGAAGCTGTAACAGTTGGATTTTGTGTGAGGGACATTGTATGGATCGAGAACAGAGACTGAGAAAGTAGGATGAACAGAAGAGTGGTAGACTTATAGCAATATTGAATACATTCCACAGTGTTTTGTTCAGGTAATCTCACATATCGTTCAGCAAGACATGAAATAAACCATCAGAAGTTTTGCTCCGTTCAGTTTTCTAAAATGCAGTGCAATTTTTTATAGTTGTGTTCAACGTTTAACTAGAAATTATCAAAAAGATCAAGAAGCACGAAATATAAAGCATTTGATTAATGTTTGTCTGAAATATCGTGAAATTTAAGAGGCACGTGCTAGCAACTGCCAAAATGTAGGTAGCAACTTTTTGGATTTTTGGCAAATTTTTAGCAACTTGTTGTCATTTTAGGGAGCAACTTTTCAGGTTTTTACAAGAACAATCTGGACATGGCTATGCTCCTCTAGTAAGTGAATAGTTATTAAACACTAAACAATTCTGGTTTTTGATCTTGCTTGACGAGGTTTAAGACTTCTTTGTAATACTGCAGTGTGAAATATTGTTCTTTAAAATTTAACCGTTAATTTAGACAATTTGATTGGCGATTAATAAAACCTGATAAGGTAAAATGCGCTCAAAGCGAAATGGTTGAAGCATGCACGCTCAAATTATTTTCCCTCCAAAGATAATTATGTTCTTGTCATTGTAAGAGTTCAATATTGTAAACATCCAAATCGATGTTGAATAAATTGATCTATTCTTCATTCATGTTTTTCAGTAAAAGTCAATATTATCAAGGAAAGGGTGTGTCTTTTTGGTTTCTTCTTCTGCCACTTCACCCCACCCTACTTATAATAAACTAACGCGGGCCTCAAAATTAGAACAAAATATCAACTTCATTAAGGACGGCAAATAAACAAAATCAGAAAGCAATGTAAAAAGTCAAAGAAGTTTGGAGGAATATACATTTAAAAACTTTTAGCACAGAGCAGAATAGTGTCATGAGACACTTTATTGCCTCTCTAAGCACCAAATGGACTCAAAAACTCAACAAACAAATATTCACATGAAAAGGGTTTTCCCCAAAAAAAACGTGACTGGAGATTTTGACTGAAGAGCTAAGCTGGCACAGTGTGGTACCAATTAATTAGATAGCTTGGCGGCGTGATGAAAACTCTGTGACTAGGCAGTGATGTATGACGAGGCCTATCACAAGATAAAAAAAAAATTGTCATTTGCTGTGCATACATGGACACTCAATATATTTTATGGTAGATTTAAAAGGTAATGCCCATTTAAGTGGTTTCAAGTTTGCACGAGTACACATGTCATATGTTTTCTATTCATGTGATTGGCATTTTAACCACAACAAAAGCATTATATTATTCACGGAAAACATGAAAGGATTTGTTCAGGCACACGCGACGAGTTGAAAGGTGTAAACGAAGCACATGACGCGAAACATGGAACGATAATTTTTAAAAAAATAATACCTGCTGGCTCATGGAGCACCTGGCGTGTTCCTCTTCCGGCCTGGATATTTTTAACTTCCGTAACAAGAACTCCGGAAGTTGGTAAACACGATTCGCCGAACATATACGATCTGCGATCCGACCGGATGGGCGACAAATGACGTCATAGGGCTACTACAAACAAAGATGGCGGACAACAAACAAATCAAAGTTAAAAAACTAAGGCGTTTTTTTAATGTTTTGCCACCAAAAGAATTGTCTGCATTCATTCTTCAGCTAGATGAACCAACTATTTTTCATAATTATATTTCAAAGTGGAAGTGCAGCCAATGGTCCCCCGAATTATTCAGCAAAGAGCTTGCTCAACTTTCGACACGTTTTCGGTTTTTTAAACGTTCAAATTCTTCAAGCCTCGGTCTCTCACCTTCTAGGCCAGTGATGGAAACTGACTGTGAGTTTCAGGAAGGTACTTTTAAGGAATTTTATTCGTGGCTTGAGGGAGACGAAATTTGCGCTGGAAAGTTGGCACGTTTTGCAAAGTGAGTGCAAGTTTTCGAAAATTGTTTTTGTTCTTGCATCAAGGTAATATAAGAATCCCAAATCTATTTAATGGAATTCTTAAAACGGAAACTAGTAGGCGTTATTATGAAGTCGTACAATGTCCTGCAGCTATCAAAGTGGTAAGTATTGAGAAAGCTATTGACGAGATGAGAAAACTGCATGAGAAATACGTGACTGGTGTGTTGGCATGTTTGATAACCAATACTCTTAGAAAAGGTCAAGGTGATAAAACAAAACTGTTAATGGCAACAAGACTATTTCAATATACACGCATTAAAAGCCTTTCAGTTGTGCAGATATTGAAAAGATCGTGTAAGTGCTTTTCTAACAAGAAAACTGAATATTACAAACACATACATATGTACACTTTATCAGTATACATTTAGTGGCAACTATGAAAATTGCAAGTTAAAATTGTTACCGTTAGCTTTATTTAAAAGTGACTTAATATGCTGTGTGGGATCATATCGTGTTTTCATGATGACCGCATTATTTTGATTCTCAGGGGGATTTTGGTAACATTAACACCATTAATACGATGTCACCTTATATTTGATAGGAGAGGTTCTGTATGTACAATGATCTCATGTATATATTAAGGTGGTAATAGTTTGATCATGAGATTTCCATCTTATGTATTCATATGCTCTGCCTTTTTGTAATATCAATGACACTAGAATAAATTTCTTTCCTGGGTGGAGGGGGTCTGAGTGGATGTTTTATTTGTTTAACTGCTGTGATAGGGTGTAGAAGGTTCCCTTACATCTGTTGGGCCAAAGTTAATATTTATTTGATTGAAAAACTTTGATAAGGCCACTTAAAAAAAATTCCTGGTTTATCATCAAAATTTTCTCAAAATTCAGTGAGGGAGGGTGCCTTTCTATTTCTTTTTTTTTTAGGGTTAATGCTTTTGCGGTCTGCTAAGTTAGTTCGGGAATAAATTTGCACCACCAGTTACCAAACTAAGTTGGATGCAGTGACACTTCTAAAGTGGAGAGTTTGAATGGCTAAACGAGTGTGACACAATTGCATAGATTAAGAAAAGGGAATCAAGTGTCGTAATATGCTGCCGGCCAAATGGTTTATCACTCTATTAATTGTTATGCAACATGGAAAATATTTCTCAACTTTTTCACCATATATTTTTTTATTAAAAAAAAATTTAAAAAATGTCAATGCGCTGGCAAAAATCAGTGCATGTGCTGATGATAAACCGGGATTTTTTTTTAAGTGGCCTAAAAAGAAAACAATATTTTTGAGGCTAACTTAATTACAGAACTGATATGTAATTGTCTTTTATTTAGACCTCAAACAATCAAGAAACACTCTATTTTT
>JAOBAY020078586.1:0-11056 GCA_025331085.2 Zoanthus sociatus
CTGCTTTCAAAAAGGGGGGGCTTATTAGAGAGGGGGGCTTAAAAGAGAAGGGGGGCTTAATACAGAAATTACGGTACTACATAAACAATTACACTTCAAAAGAAAACCTTTTTAGTGTAGCGCAAAAACGCGATTCGCGCGAACCATACCTTTATTGTGTTCTGTAAATCATGTCTTGAAAACATTTGAACACCAATTTCAAATTCATGCCCGGGGAAGGATCCAGGAAATTTAGAAAGGAAGTAAGGAAGTGAAGGCCGGTGTCCCAGCGGATTTGGTCCTCCGCGGATATGGACCTCCGGGACCAAATCCGTTAGCGGATTTGCTCCCCATGGGGGACCGAATCCGCTAGCGCATATGGTCTCCTCCCGCTGATTTGGTCCCCTAGTAATATTACTTGCGGAAAGAAAATACAATTATTTGTAATAATTTGTTATCTTGCTACACCCATCTACTTTGTCAATATCCACTTTGATGAGTGGTTTCAATTATAAAGGACGCATTTATAAAGGACGCATTTCGAGCCTTATATAATTCTTGAATAGTTCGGATGACGAAAGAGCAATAGTCTATTACTTTCAGTCACTTTTGATTGATCAAAACACATTTAAGGTTTGCTTTTAAGAAAGTGGGCAGTACCATAGTCGTAAGAACAAAAAAAAATCGTAAAGATTTTTGTTACGCGGCTCAAAGTCCTGAGCCTCGGTGAATACTCCAGAAATTATTTTAAAAAACTTCCGAAATCCGAACCTCGTGATTTTTATAAACTACATTCTCATCAAAAAAAATACATATGAACCACAATAGTTTTCAATTAAATCTGAAAAGACGCTCATTTCAAATGAACCGGCCTTTTTTATCTTGCCACACGCGTCTACAAGTCCTACAAGCGTCAATATCCAAACTTGAATGACTTCAAAAATAGTTTTTGTCCAAAAGGCCGCGAACTTTAATTGGCATTTCATTCGTGCTCTAAAATTTCACGGCACGCGTAAGTAGCATACATAAACACAATAGATTTCAAGTAAAAAGACGGGAATGCATTTTTTATTCACCTGTAATATGAAATAAAGTTAAATAAATATTCAACATATTTTTAATGATTTGTTTTAAAAAATATATCGGTGTTATTTACTAAGCCACTACTAGGTAAGGATAGGCAAGCTAATACTTATTCCCATTGGGAATTTTAATGCAGGCATGCTCATTTATGTTTATGTTATCATTTTAACTATGTGTTTACACATTGTACGTTTTTCATCTTAATTTTTATTCAGTGTGTGTGATTTTGTTTAGTTATATGCCCGTTTCATTTTGAGGTTGTTTTTCACGCGCGAGCTCAGCTGTTGCTTTTGTTGTGTGGCGTGTGCCGCTTTTGCTGGTTTTTACCCTTTTTTCATTTGATTTGCTTTCTTTGCAAGCGTTGTTCAGTTACTGTGCTTACTTAGTGGGTGGCTCCTCCTGAATTGTTCTTCAAATGGTACAGGATTTAATGGAGCCGAAACCAATTGTAGATTTGCACGCAATTTAGGTATAATGCTGATGAACAGTAACTATTTTGTTATTTAATTTTTTTAGCAGTATTCTTATGTCTGTTCAGCTATAATGACGTTGCTTGTTTGCGCGATCTTTTCCCTCAAAATTTCTTTCAATGTGTTAATAGAAAACTTCGCAAATGTTAATTCGGCCGTGTTCCATATAAAGTTGTTCGCTTTCTTTTGATTAAAATCAGAGTGTTTTTACAGGGTCGCTTATTATTAGTTCGCCATCCAAAAATACTAACTTTAATAAAATAAGTCTTACAAAAATGTTAATTAAATTTTTGCACAATATTTTGCAAAAAAAAGGTCGAAGTATAAAGTGTTTTTGTGGGGGGACCAAATCCGCGAGAATCTCATTATGGGGGACCAAATCCGCTAGCCAACTAGGGACCAACTTCGCGGGGAGACCAAATCCGCTGTTACACCGGTCACATGAAAAAATCTAGGCATACGAATCGAAGTGCCAGTATAGAACAGGAAAAAAGCTACCTAGTTATATGAAGTATGATTTTCATGCAGTTTTATTTGCGTGTGCCAGGCGTGTTGTATTTACTTTATGCCAATCACTATTAAAACTCGGGGTTGGCTCGGGCCTCCTCCTGGGACTCCTAGGCCCTCTATGAAAGCTGAAAGATGGTTTGACCAGCTGAAGTGTAGTTTAACTATAGTTTTACATACGTCGTGTTGACGTTTATTATATTTTAGTCGTAAACTAGGTATCGTCAACAAGAGTTAAAACTACTCCGACCTAAGCAGCTGACAGTATTGTGTGGCAATTCTATATAATTTGTTTAAAAATCGTCCCATATAGACGCTACCAAAAGGCCATATACTCTCCTCGAAGTCCTTATAGATGCCACCAAAAGGCCATACAGTCGCCTCGAAGTCCCTATAGATGCTACCAAAAGGCCATATATACAGTGCCTCGAAGTCCCTATAGATGCCACCTAAAGGTCATACAGTCGCCTCGAAGTCCCTATAGATGCTACCAAAAGGCCATATATACAGTGCCTCGAAGTCCCTATAGATGCTACCTAAAGGCCATACAGTCGTCTCGAAGTCCCTATAGATGCTACCAAAAGGCCATATATACAGTGCCTCGAAGTCCCTACAGATGCTACAAAAAGGCCATACAGTCGCCTTGAAGTCCCTATAGATGCCACCAAAAGGCTATATAGTCGCCTTGAAGTCCCTACAGATGCCACCAAAAGGCCATACAGTCGCCTTGAAGTCTCTATAGATGCCACCAAAAGGCCATACAGCCGCCTCTAAAATGGACACTAAGATCAGGTTAGACTCAGCGGGCATTACCCCTCAAATCTACAATAGCTAAACGTGATCTGATATGCTAACAGCCTTTGCCCAACAGTTTGTTTGATCGAGTTAGTACTACTACAACTGAAGCCATTAAAATGGGCACTAAGGTCACGCTATAGTAGCGGGGACTATCCTTAAATCTTTACGGAAACGAAAGCTGAGAGAATAGTGCTTCAACAGTTCATATGTAATTATATTATATTTTTAATCAAGTCAAGCTCATTTTGTTTCGGTTTTTTACAAAAGAATGTACAGCAATGTTGCTATTTTGATATTTATGTTTGTGGACACATCACGTGCAAATGGAACGAAACTATGCTAGGGTACGCTCTAAGCTTTAGGCATGACAATCCGTATTTTACAGCAACAACTCTTTTTTCAAGCCTTCAAAAATTGAAAAAAAAAAGCCGACCAAATTTTTCTTTTCGGGGAGTCACGAACTATTTTAAATGTATTTAAAATAGTTTTGTAATCATTTCCTGTGTGTGGCACGGACATTATATGTACAAGTATCTTAGTTTTCCTATTTTTAAATGCACATGTGCAATATCTGTTATTATTACATAGATATGAGTGTTTTACCGTAAAATATACCACTCGTAGATTTCATATGAAACTACATCCGGGATACGAGTTACATATTTTCCATATTTTCACTAGTCAAGATATCGCTGATATTATTTGTTTTTCCCGTCTTTTTCGTTTAGTTTTCTTTTTTATTTTCGAAACACTCTTATCTATGTAATAAAAAGAAAATTACAGGTTGGCTTGAACGTATAAAATATATCTTCGAGTAGCAATCTTTTTTCCACTCGAAGATAAACTTCGTATGTTCGCGCCAGCGTGTAATATCCTCATGTATCGCCATACAGTTAACATTTTGGTCAGGAAGAGAGACGTGATATAATGTAGAATCACAGGCTCGGAATTAACGCGTGTGAAAAAAAAAACTGAAAAATTGCGATACAATACTAATTGTGACTCTGAGCAGGTGATTCCATATTATATTATTGCATGCCAGCGTTGGGAGAAAATATATTTCTCATATTAGCTCCGTGGCTGTGCCACTCTGCCAAGCCAATATGGAATATATTTTCTCCCAACTAGAAATAGATGGAGATAAACAGTAAATACGGAAACAAAATGGCAGATGGAAGTGGTCGCTTCACGTCCGATTTTTTTTGGGTTGTATTTGATCATTTTGCTACAAAAACGCAAGATTTTCAAAATAGTTAAAGACATTCTTTGTTTTAGGGCATTTTAGGGCATTTTGTAGTTGCTGTAGATTGAGCTGCTCATGATCTGCTCGTGAGTTTTGACACTCTCTGTGGTTCAATTTATAAAAAAATATTCTTACAAATGTTTCTCTCGTCTTGAAAAGGGAATTTCTATAGATCAGTTGCCTTGCTGGTATAAACTAAAACACTTATTATATTTCAGTTCCGGTAGATATTAAGTCACTATTCATCCATACTGAAATAGAATAAGTGTTGAATATACACGTGTAATATTTGATATTCACGTGTAACTGCACATTTTACTTGCGAACACTATAAAATATTTGCCGAGAAACATTTTCATTATTTTCGAAATAAATATTCAGTTTTCGCCTATTTTCAGACTCTGGACAATGCTTTGTTTAAGTCACAGGTTCTTTAAAAATGATATTGCGATACCACGAAATTGTGTTCAATTTCGTGTAGCTTGTATGGAAGAGCCATTTATGGCATTTCGCCGGGGCTGGAACCAGCTCATGACCATTTCTACTTTGTATGAGCTTTTCAATGTCATCTTATCCCTTTCACTCTGTCACACTTCGTAAATCACATCATCTATCTTTGTTCCGGCTTGGCTGCTTCGGTTTATAAGCATCTTATTCCAATTTGGAGCTTTTTTGGTCTTTTCTGCTTGTGCCACAGCATCACCGAGCAGACCTTTTAACCTGTTTGGCGAGCTGGCTGCACTCACTCGGCCGCCTTTGAATTTACTACCACGTTTGCCTCGCAGAGTTAGAGCATGCGCAGTTTTCATTTTGGCGTCCATGTCGAGGATATGTTTTGGAAAGAGACTTTTCTCATCATAACGCATCTGAAGTTCTGGGAAAAAGAACATTTTATTGAATACGGTATGCTGAAAAAATATTCATCTGGCAGTAACTACCCTTTTGAAAATTTGTTTGGCCATAACAAAAATTCAAGTAACCACTTGATAAAAAAATACGACTTTTTTAATCGTAACATGTTTTGGGAGTACTACTGTTTTTTTTTTCTGAATAATAAAATATTTGTACAGGAAATGGCACGATCGCGAGTACAATTCTTAATGAATAGGTACGAGTGATGTTTTCAGATTTCTCAAAATTGGACGAGCCCGTAGGGCGAGTGATATATTCTTCCCACTCACCAATATGTACTGCCGAAACATGTTTGGCCATGCTTTCAATAAAATTAGTATACAGTAATTCCTTCCCCTAATCCCAAAAAGTTTAAAAACCTACGTTTTGATAATTTAGCGTAACATCAGCCAATTATAATTTAAAGTAAAATTTAGATACTTCGACAAAATCCGTCAGCAATAGAGAAGATTTTCAAACTGTTTTTGAATTCTGAGTGTTTAGATGATGGGAAAGGATGGGCTGGGTGGGTGGGTGCATTCAAGTTGTATTCTTATCATGTGTAGATATTCGTATATGTCAGTAGGAACTAGGGCGTTGCGCGCTTGGACCATAACATTGGGAAACAACTATGCTCCGTACCTTCGTTAATATATTTACTTCAACACTGATACTCACGGTCTGTTATCGCGGGAAGGGAGGGCAGTTTCTTTGTTCCTGTCTTTTTGCTTGGAGCACTTCCGCTGAAATACTTGTCTGGGTTACTGATGAAATCCGGCTTCTGTATTGGTTTTACACTTTGCAAGTCGGCAGTATTGAGTGCCTAGAAACAAAAGTGAATTCAAACACGTATTTTTCGAAGCTACAAACCATTCAGTTATACAAGTGAATAAATCTCTCATAAGCACTGCACGTTAAAATACGGTTTTTAGCATTGCAACCGCAATGGAAAGCAATGGAAACCGCAATTACAATTCACAGGTGCAACGCTCTACTGAAAACGCTTTCACGCCACATCGGTTTGGCGCGCCGTAATTTAGTGGTTCTAAATAAGCCCCCGTTTGGTGGATAATGATTATTGTGAGGCGACTTTTTAGTGATGTCATAAAGTGATTTTAATGCTTATCTGTAATAACAAAAGAGAATCTTAACAAAAACATTCAAGGCCAGGAAGAAACACGAAAACGTAATTTAGGTGGTGCGCTTATTAGTGAGTTTTGAAATAAAAATTGCTTGGAGCACGTCAATTCATTGGAATCTTTTATGGTTGGTTTCCTTATCTTTAAACCCTAATATTAACCACTACTCCAATTGGGCTTTGCAGTATCACCTTTAAAAGCCCTATTTTTAGTATAAAAGATAAACCAGTTGGTAGTTTACGAAGCGTGGAAAACTTGGCTGTAGAGTCAACCAAGACAAATCCAGTAGGTTGAGTTGGTTTTCAATCCTGATCATTCGTATTCAAATCAACAGATGTCACCGCAGGGCCTTACTCCTTTCTGCCCTTAGAAATGATATAAAGGACAGTTGTGAAAAAGAAAAAAAACAGTAGAGCTTTCAACTTTACCGCATAAGGTCCAGCAGGAGTTTGTCCTGTCTTTTCCCACACCAAATACGGAAGATTAGGGATAGTCTGAGGTTGACGACGTTCCCTCTTCTCACCACGTGACTCCCGGTAAGCTTTCCCTGTGGAGTTGTAAGGTTTAGGATATTTTATTTATTTTACAAAACCCTACATCCACGATAAATCTGTACCATTAGGAAGCAAAATGGGAGGACGAGGAGGGGCTTAAATTAGAACAGAAAGCGCAGAAATCATGACTATGTGGAACATCTGCCTATTGAGCTAAAGTATTTATTGTGCAATTGTGCAAAGTTTAGACCAGCGATCGATTCTGCTTGCAGTTTACGCTTACTGATCATATTTATATGGAACATGGAATGTGGTCACGCGATGTTTCAATGTTTTGTCAAAAGAATAGACAAACTGGGGGGCAAAATCAGGTTTTAATTTGCCTGCCAATGTATTACAAAAATAATGGGAACGACCGAATCCCTTCAATAAGTTCTGTCTCTTCGTTTGTAAATTACTTTTCTCCTCTTTCTCCGTAATGTTACTCCATGTCTTAACTCGGAAGCACCACTTACCAAGAATAGTATTACCCCATGTCTTAACTCGGAAGCACCACTTACCAAGGATAGTATTACCCCATGTCTTAACTCGGAAGCACCACTTACCAAGGATAGTGTTACCCCATGTCTTAACTCGGAAGCACCACTTACCAAGGATAGTGTTACCCCATGTCTTAACTAGGAAGTACCACTTACCAAGGATTGTGTTACCCCATGTCTTAACTAGGAAGTACCACTTACCAAGGATAGTGTTACCCCATGTCTTAACTCGGAAGTTAGGATCATAAGACTCGTCGGTAGAAACTTCTATTAGTTGGTTCTTCTCTTCATCTGACAATTTTTCTTTCTCTTCAGAAATCTTCACCTCTGATTCCTTAATAAGGAAAATGGTAGACTTTCAGATATTTGATTGTGCATTTTTATTATTACCATAACCAATGCTACTGTCATCATTATCACTTTCAATTTTGTTATCATCATTACACCATCTTCATCATTAGCAACACCAGCAACATCGACGTCACTGTCACTACTACCGCCTTGATTATCATTATCACGACCATCACCTTGATTATCATTATCACTACCTTGATTATCATTATCACTACCACCACCTTGAATACAGAGCAGAGTCACGGTATGTAAGTACTCACAAAGTCTCATGTTAAACTGATTTTTACCATCAAATTAATAATCATTATGAACAATTTAAGTTGTTTGAAAATGGTTAAAGAATTGAAAAAAAAAAAACTGTAGAAATATTTTGCTACTTGAAAGTTTTAATCGCAAAGTTAAGAAAAGCAAATCCTACTTCTTCACTGGATTCTTTCACTTCTTTTTCTTCTTCTGCGATTAAATCCATTTTCCAGTGTTCCTCCTGTTAACATAATTCAAAATTGCCTAATTAAGAATATCATTTCTTTATAGTATTCTGTTTTGAAAAGAAAGCTAATAAAACACTATTTTTTGTTTTTGTGATAACAAAAAAAAGTTTTACAGATTCTACCCAATTTTATATGCATTAGGCTATCACGTCTTTATAGTTTTCATAATAAAAAGTTAACTAGAACCAATACGTCGATCTTTTTTCTCGTTAAAGCAATCCAAAAGCTGTTAGTTCGTTTTTATAAGCCTTCTTCATTACAATCTAACCTGGCCAATTTCAGCAGGTGTTCGGACTACCGTTACAATACACAACCGGGATCGACAGCTGAGTTCTTACACATTTAAGCTTGAAACATTAAAAAATCAAACCACAACACAGGCAAACCACAACACAGGCAGAGCACGACAAATGGATATCTGAACAGACATAACTAGAATGCTGCTGAAAATAAATGTCAAAACAGTTACTATTCATAAGCAGGATATCTGAATTGTGTGCAATGCTACAATTGGTTTCGGCTAAATAAAAGCAGACAACAGAAACTATTCAGAAAAAATAGAAAATGAAAATAAAGAAATAGAAAGAATACTAAGAGAGAATAGAAAGAATAGTAACCATTCAACTTAAGTTCTTAGACAAACCACAACAAAGGTTGACCACAACTCGGGAAGACCACGACACAGACCGATTACAACACAGGCAGACCACAACAAAGGTAGACCACAACTCGGGAAGACCACAACACAGACAGATCACAACACAGGCAGACCACAACAAAGGTAAGCCACAACTCCGGAAGACCACGGCACAGACAGATCACAACACAGGCAGACCAAGACAAAGACAGATCACAACACAGGCAGACCACGGCACAGACCGATCACAACAGAGGCAGACCAAGACAAAGACCAGGACAAAGGTAAAGCAAACTATGACACAAACAGGCCACGACACCGTAATTGATAACCTGCTTTTTATCACTAACCTGGCCAAAAACACCAACTTGCCTTCCTTTAGTATCCCACAATGCAACGGAGCAGTCACTGGACGCAGTTAGAATTAATAGGCGGTCGTTGCGTGTTAACAGTTCAATGCTGTTGATGACGTCGGTGTGTGGTTGAAAATGTTTCAGTAAGGCTGTAAATAGAAATAGTAACAAAGACCATTCAATTTAGTTTCTCTAGAGTAATCAATAAATTCATTTTAGTTTCTAAGTGTATTTTTTTTAACATTTGGAGTATAATTCCAGAAGACTACTAACAGCCAATAACTTGTCCTTTTCCGAGAGGATACAGAGGTTTAACCATCTGCAGAGGTTAGAACAAAAGCAGCACCTTCACCTCAATGATTTTAAGAACTTGAGGAATACGTCTCGCTAGGATATAACACAATGGCAGATGGAGGTCAAATAAAGAGATTTAAACTACATTATCATGAGATTCTTTTGTATAATTGACCACCATGTGCGCTGAACTGGAACCTTATGAATACCACCAATAGTCTGTCCGAAAATCTAACCCAAGTCCTGCACATGGTACACTCGCAACTTACCATTATAATTAACCTATAACATCTTACTAAGTTCATGCAGGATAAAACTAATAGTGAATACGTCTTACTGTAACTTTGGCTAATCCTTGTTTAAACCCTTCCACACACAGATCAATAATAGTACAAGATTGCTAGTTAGTCTTCAACTACATTTTTAAACTATGTATAGGTAGGCTAGCCAGAGAGCCCTGAAGCCGGAACAGAATGAGATGATGTATACCTTAGATTCTTAGTGTATTTTAATGATAATCTAGACACATCTAATCAGTGAAATGAATGCTTCGTTATGTTTGTCTGAAGATACCGTGCTTTACACACTTACGTGGTGGTGCCTGATTTTCCGGTTTACGTCTCTGGGAAAATTCTGTCATGTCCCACACCTTCACAGACCCGTCAGCATCTCCAGTGACCAGCACCTGGTTTTTATCGTCCACTGCCATCGTCAGTGACGCCGCTAAAACAAAATCAAAGAAGTAAATAAAATAGCAAAAAAAAAACAACAACATGCAATGAACAACAACAACTACAAAATTAACCGGCGTGATATGTTGGTAGGATAAACGCACTCTCTTTTATATGCACATGTATTTTAAGATTTTGAGGATTTCAAATTTCAATAATGCTAACAAAGTCACTAATTATTCATGAATGTTAATCTTCTTCTTATCTACCAACACTATTATTTCCTTTGTTGGGAGTCGGTGGCCATGATCTCCCTCCTCCATCTCTGTCTATTCTTTGCATCCTGCTCCCTTAAACTAAGTTCTTCTATTCTCTCACTTAACCCGTACTTCCCCCTTTTTAACTGGCGACCTCTTCTTCTCTTTCCCCTCATCTATTCATGAATGTTAATAAAGAAATCATAACCGTGAAAAGCATCTTAAAATTTCATAAAGATCTCTTTCATTCTTGTACAAAATTTAACTTGAAATCTCCCGGCCAGATCAACTTTCATTTCAAACATATTAGCCGGTTACCATTTCTGTTAATGCCTTGACTATTGCTTTAACAAATCGTGTTTTAAGTTAATTGAAACTGTGCTCTCTTGAGTCAACTGCGTAAGTGCAATCATTCACTTAACCTTACACGATAGATGTTCTTTTGGAACAATACTTTAACACACACAATCATTGCGATATTAAAAGATTAATAAAATACAAGCTTTATGACTAATGTTTTATTACAGCACCCAAGTAGCAAAAAAATACGTTATAAACAGGCCAAAAGTTCAATAAGTAACATTAAAATAGAATAAACACTTCACCATGTTCATGAGCCAAAAATTCACCCACAATGGTACTTCCTTGTGTGTTCCAGAATCGAACCTATGATAAGAAAGCTTCTTTTAATCAGAACACTTTAGTAATGCAGAAAATGTTTTCTGGTTGGAAATACATTCTGCAGCTGTATATTTAACAATTATTCCACGAGCGCGCGTTCCTCTTCGAGCCCTGCCAACCAGCGAAGACTCCAGCCGGGCTCGAAAACCCGACCGTAGGGCATGCGCCAGGTCCA
>JAOBAY020078596.1:0-19018 GCA_025331085.2 Zoanthus sociatus
ATTTTTTAAAACTTAAGATGAAACACTGAATTGATATCTATGAACTCAGAGTTCAAATATCCGAATTAAATTTCCGGACCTAAGTATGCTTTTAATCAAATGAAGTTTGGAATTTAAATTTTGACCGAGCGGCAGGGGACTGGTACCTGTGACGTAGCAGCAGTAAGACGTCCTTCGTTGTCATTAGTGTGTTTCAAGAAAAAACGTAACAAAGTACTTAAAATTGAATTGCTCTGTTTTTCACTGTGTTTTAAAACGTAAACGAAGACATTTTTGAGTTGACAGTGTTAGTTTTCAGCCGGAAGCTGCACAAGTATCTTCTCTACGTCATTACACCAGGACTTCATGATGGAAATTTAAATGCTCGGTCAAAAAGAGACTGCTGCCTCAAAGCGATCGTATTTCCACCTTTCAAATCTCAAAACGTAACATGAACCGCGAATCAAAAACTGTTTAATTCTTGAAATTTAGCATTAATAAAGGGTTTTACTTTTCATCTATAAAATGATAAATAATAAACGATATAGGGACTTTAAGGATTGATGAATGCTCTAGAAAACTTGACAAAATTCCAAAAGTTACTTGGGAATGCAAAAAGATGACATGTCTTTAAACATTCAACAGCAAAGATTATCTATGATTCAAATAACTGGAAGTTGAACTTTCGAGACAACGTATGTCAAATTTAAAATCATGCCTAAACTTTCGGGTCTAACTAGATCCTTTATCAAAGTGATGGAAAAGTTACGCACTACTGCAATCACGGACTCTGGGACTTTGATAACGGATCTAGTTAGAGCTGAAACCTTAGGAAGGATATTAAACTAGATATACGGCGTCTTAAAAGTTTCATTACCAATTATTTCTATTTATCCGAATAGATGAGTTTCTATGAAAATTTATGATTCATTTTGCACACGTCTCTGAGACAGACTCGGCAAGATCGAAACACCCTTGGATTTTAGAAAAGTTTTACTGGACTAAACAGTGCTGTTCGCTGGGATAATTAGCTCTTGACTTGGCGTAGAAGTTCTACGTAAGCAAGACGTAAAATATAGTAAACACACTGGGTACGTAGCTTTCGCACAAAGCTAAGCTAAATCCTTTACAAGCCATGCAGATGGCCCATGGAGCCGGCGCTTATCTCCGGTTTCTGTATTGTTAAGCGGATAAGAGTCTTTGACTCCCCCTGGACGAGACACTAATCCATCGCAGGTTAGCTCCCAGCAGATGCTCGTACTCACTGACCTACCCCGCAAGGACGGAAAGCTGAGTTGGCTCAGGCGGAAAAGAAGGTCACACAAATATTCGATTCTCGGCAAACTGCCGGGATCGAACTGGGGACCTTGTGGTTGAAAAGCAGAGATCTTACCAATTTCGCCAACCACGTCCGCCTATAGTTTTCGCACTGGGGAAGGTAAAAAAGCGTCTGGGTCACATCAGACAATTCAATGGGTCCAGAGGAGGCTAAAAATGGGCCATTATAGGTCGGGTTGCGCTGGGTCTGTTAGTGTTACAGAGCGGTATTTTGCCTAAACTGAAATTTAAGAACATACTATCAGGGCACAGCAAAAACTTATAAAGAGAGCAGAATGTTTTGTTTTACACACTTCAGTAAAACAGGAAACAATGTTTTTCGGATAATGTTCATCAATAAAACTTCTCCTAAAGTGCTGGCAGCCAAACTGTGAAATAGAATTTAAAATTACATGTTTATCAAAAGTCAAACCTCATGCAACTTTAGATTGTATCACCGACCACAACAGAAGGATTTCACAAATTTAGATTAGCTTATTATAAAACGTTTCTGCATTAAATATAACTCCGGTATTGACAATTATATTCAAGAACAATAAAAGATCATTTGCGATTGAAATGTTCGAAATGTTCTGATCCTAGGTCAAGAACTGGACTTTAGTTTATTTAGATTTTATTGTGAGATATATTGAGTTTTGAGAATTATAAAGCCTGAAGGCAAATTAGGAAGTGTTCGTTGGTTCCACAGACAGCTAAAGACAGATAAAAAACAAATTCTTAATAATTGAAAGTTTCAGTTCCACTTTTACCTGCTCGTCTAACTTGTTTTTTAAAATCATAACCCTTAGCATGAAAAAAAATATTGTAAAAGATCGAATTGTAATGATTTTAATACGCTCATTGCTCTTATCACATACTTCTGGGCGATTTGTTTTAACTAAACAATGTCGAAAGAAACTGTGGTTCAGTCTAGTCACAAACACGGACAATAGCAACGCAATTAAATCACTGGTGGTTGTTGTTTTATTCACAACTTAGTAGGTTAAAAACACAAAACAAAGACCCCCCAGACACTTGAATAATTCTGATTCATTCAAAGCATTTTGTTAGCTTTCAAAGTATTGCAAGAGGCAACATTGACCGAAAACAGAATTATATATTGAATACAAATGTTCCAATTCTACTGAAACAACTTTTAATGATTATTTGCGTTTCTTATATAATTTCAAACTTTCTGTTATTAATTTGAATCCACACCTGCTTTTTACGGAAGAAGCTGCAGAAAAATTGCACAGTTAATCGATTTGAGCGAAGACGTTACTTTTTGGCCGCATTGAGGAAAAATGAAAGAAAAATCATCACCAATATGAATTGTTTTTTTCTTACCATTGTTATGGGGTACCAATTAAGTTTTTCGTGTATGTGGTTCCTGTCCATTCATCTAACTTCCTCCCATGTTCATTTTGAGTTGTAAATGTTTATATCGGCTCAAAGGATTTGTAGATTTAGAACGTTGATTTATACTAATTTTGTTTGCTTACAGCAAACATTTTTTGACTATTTTATAGGAAGTATGTATCATTATAAAAGACATTTTAATCAATCTTTGAACAAGGCCAAAAATGTTATTGGTTGCCAAATTCATATTTGCATGAAAATTTGTGCACTTGCCAAAGCTTTATTCTGAGGGAGAATTCTATACTTAAAGAGAAACTTTATGATGTCCATGGTATAAAATTCAAACTCTAATTGCGATCAAAAAGCTCTCCATTAGGAAATAAAAGTGTTATTCCTATATAATGTCATCTGGTCTGCAAACAGAAAAACAAGATTTCAATCGAACTTAGATATAAATGTTTTAATATTCGGTGAAACACATCAGTATTATTAGCCCGTTTTGGAACAAAACATTTTTCATGCATGTCTGAACCGGAATAATTTTTGAACACAATGTAGCTTAGAAACGCTGCAAAGAGACTCGCCGCGTACTGCTTTAATAATTTTTGATTCTATTTTTTATTTTCCAATAAGATCATTAAAAAAAGTATCTATTTTCGCCTCGTAGGCTTGGACCGTCGAGTTCAAATTGTCACAACTTTAAGTCAACATTCTTAATTGAGAAGTCAAAAAGAGCGAGGCATTTTAATTATGTTTTCGCGACGGATTGCAAAACCAGTCTGTTTTGGCCGCATTTCCCCTTATTGTGTATAATAGAAATTGGCATAGTTCCGTTAAAATCAAAATTATAAATAAATTTTTTCATGTTTCAGTTTTTATTAACACAGCTACGCAACTAAGTACTTTAACAAAAAGAACTTTGAAGATGTAGAGTTTTGTGGTTACAAGCTGATACCGCTTCCAAACCTGAATGTTACAACTTCATAAAAACATATTACAAAGTTAGCCGTTCAAAATTTCAAGTTCTCTTGCGAAATAAAATTAAAAAAATCCTTGTTCCAAGCGATTTGTAAAATTGAGAGCTACGCGGAGAACTAAAAAGATACAACATAATTCTTAAGATTTATTCCGGAAACTTCTAAGTTCTATGTTTTAGTCAATATATTTTTATTTTGCTCTCAATGTCATAGTGAAATATAACGTTCAGAACTATCCACAAAATGGCTTCTTACGAAATGATCAATTACGGCACCTTTTCAAAAGATTTTTTAAGTATTATTAATCTTAATATCGTATTCATCATTGTTAGTACGTGTATCGTTCGGTTACTTTGTAAAAAAAAAAGTCAAAACAATATTCTTTATTAAAATTCCTTGATTAGTTTTTCATAAATAAAAGAACTTATCTCAAAAAAACATCGTTCTTGCTGGATATCAAAATCTTTTAATATACATATCAGTAGAAAACTGATACGTTAGTTTTTTCACAAAAGATTAGCGCGAAAAATGTGGTTCAGAAAATGTGATACCAGTTCCTTTTTGTTTCACATACAGGAGTCTTAGAAGAATTCCCCTTTCTTTTCAGAGAATGCCAATTAGACACATTTATATATAATAGAGGTGTTCGCAGAAGAAACCAGTCGAAATGCGCCTTAACTGTCACTGTAAGAACTTCCCCATGTGGTTGATTTTTTTCATCTTGTGATTGAAGCATCAAAAATATCTTGTTATATAAAGAGCTCGATAAAAGTAGAAGAAATGATATTATTCAATGAAAATGTATTCAGTGGCAGTGATTATTTTCTATAGCAACTCGGGTTCTCAAAAACAGAACAATTTGTCCCTCGGCTTAAAACATTCAGTTTTGTTAACTTAAACGATTTTTTGTTATTCTTTGTTCGTCCGCCAATGCGACTATTTAGCTCTCTTGAAAACAATTCAAGTCCGGAATTGATACAATTTGAAGTGAGATAACGGTGAATGCGTGTAAAAATATATTACATTTAGCTCTACGGAGAAAAACAAAACTTTTACAGTCGTTTTCTTTAAAACAGTTGATCGTTTTCAAATGAAAAACAATACATAGTGATTAGGTTTTGATCCATTTGAAATTTGCGTTTCTTGTTTAACAAAGCTATTTTACGCTACGTCAACTAAATACCATGACAAGTAAATGGCCGCAGGTAAAAACTCGAAGCAGAACAAAATGATATAAAAGAATAATAGAAAAATGGCTATTTATTTTTAAACACCCAAATCTGCTTCATTGTTTTCATTAGGTTTCATGTGAGCTTTTCATCTTTTGTTTAAGGCGTCTTTATTTCATATCCTCTGATACAAAGCAAACAATTTATTTCTTATAATTTCATTCCGAATATGAGTAGCTTGGTCATTATCAAAAATTCACTGATCTATTAGGATTTCGATTACTATATGTTCCGTTCATTTTACCATTGCTTTTAAATCTCTTTGTTCATTTCTATGTTGTATTTAAAACCTCACCAACAGCACATCCAATGAAACTTGTTAATATTTTTTACTTTTATCGTCCTTTAGCTACGTGAGAACAGATTTTAGTGCAAGACTGATGATAAATCAAAATTTCCCAAAGCAATCTGCAGCTTCTTTGAAGCACTTCACCCACGACTGGGTAAAGAGTTTATCTTAGCCAAAGATAACACTTATCTTCACCACACTTTTAAACAAAGTCAACCTTGATAATAAAAT
Source organism: Zoanthus sociatus (assembly GCA_025331085.2). Taxonomy (NCBI): domain Eukaryota; kingdom Metazoa; phylum Cnidaria; class Anthozoa; order Zoantharia; family Zoanthidae; genus Zoanthus; species Zoanthus sociatus. The sequence continues at coordinate 5,382 of JAOBAY020078596.1, forward strand.
TAAGAAAGGTATCGGAGTTGAGTGAAGCTTTCAAGGAATTTTCTCAAATGGCTTCATTAAAAGAAAATTAGAAGATGCTTCGCTTTCTTTTGAGTCGCCCGTTTTATACATACAATTGTTAAAGGTCTTTAAATTAGAGAATTCTAAAATAAAAACAAAATTATATAAACAAAATAAATACGTTTTGAATATACTTTCTAATGACAAATGATCTTTTGAGACATCTGGTTCCGCTCTGAGCTCAATATGAATGAAAAACACACATATCATAACCAATCTGACATTTTCTTTCTTTTCATCAAGTGCATATTGATACAAATTTAATTTCTACTGTGACAGCGCTTGCTAATTACAACAAACGCATTTTCGTTGCTTTGAAAACTACCATTAATTCTTTCCTCAACCGAGAACTTTTCAGTCGAAGTGAAAAAGGTGAAGAAAAATTCACAGAGATACTCATGTTTGAATTAAAAAAAGCGACATTGTCAGACTAGTTTGGTCACGGGTTGCTTATGGATTCGTCGGAAGAATTTCTTAGCAGTTTTAATAGCGCAATTTACGCCATTTTAAATATAATAACATACATATCATAAATAAAAAGAAATTGAAACCGATAAGCTCGGCAGGGTTGAAGGTAAACAAAAGTTGCACTTTACATCATAAGTTTCCTTGGCTTTCAAAGTTTTAGTGAAGATTAAAGTATGACCAAATTAGCCAAAAAAACTTCACTGACACTGCAAGAACACGTAATATTTACAGATATTTTAGCTCACTTTTGTTGAAGTTCTAGCGTTTATTGACAATTGGAAGCTGGGAACACCTACTAAAAACAATTAAAACTTGCCTCAAAGCAATAGTGACTGTATTTTCATAGATTTCTTTTAGAATAGCGCTATTTAATCAAAAGTTGACGTCCTGCCTTTTGTCGACAGGTGAAGCAAATTATTTTGCGAAACGAAAAAGCTTTGATTTATTTCATATATGGGATTCCCAGGGTTGTAAAGTCGATTAAATTTTCATTGGTGAATATTGATCGCAGAGGATTGATATCCTGCGGGTTGGTGGCTTAATATGCTTAGAAATGTTATGATTTGGCTTAGAAAGAGGTTCGATTCTGGCATCAATTTCATTTATCACTGAAGCCAAAATATTACGCGTGCCATGAATTGTTATTCTGCCTTCTCATTAAACTAAGTGTATAACGAATGATAATAATTAAATTTCGTTCCGCAATATTAGGATTATTTAGAAAACAACTCGCCTCTCAAAGCACTCGATAGTGTAATTAAATCTTTACTTTGTTTTGAAAAAGATCAACCCCTTCAGAAGTACGGCCGACATGAGGGGGCATAACACAACCCCCAAAATAGGAATTCTCCACGAGACTCTATGAAGTTGTCGTTGTCAACACGTGTCCTTGATATTATCTTTGGAAATATATGCACAATTTAACATTTGAAAGAAATGAAAAAACTTATTGTTTTGCTGGAGAATGCAAGTGTAAAAAAAGCTGTAAAAACATTTACCGCCAAAAACAAAAAGTCATTGATAGAAAGATTAAATTGCATTCGCAGCCCTAGACACTGCATTGCCTTCATTTAGGAACGCAATTTAATCATTCTCCTCCGCCAATCACATTGCGTTAATGTCACGTGATAAACCCAGCAGCTGGGCGGGTCAAAAGTGCACAGAGACAGCTCGGCCAGGACTCAAAAAGCCTCTTGCCAATCGCAAGACTCCAAAACGCTCGAGGATCGCGACGCCGGACTTCACCACTCGACTTCAGACCAACAGTTCAAACTACCATTGAAAGCTTAACTTAACGAAATGGGTAAGTCATTTTGGAAGAACTGATGATAAAGTATAGAAAGAGACAGAAATTTTTTTATTTATTTGGATTTCTTGCGAAAAAGAAAATAAAAGTTTTGAAGTTCTTTAAGCGTTTTATTTTCAATTAATACCCCATTAACTTGTCCAGTGATATCACAACATTCGTGGGTTCGGTCTTCATATTGTAGTTATTTTTTCTATTTGTCTAACAATTGCTTCTCTCGCGCGCATTTTAACATAATGCCCTGTATTTTTTTTTAGAATGTTGCTACAGAAATTTAGAAATATTTTTTGGCTAAAGCTGTTTATAAAAAACAGAAAAATGTAAAAGTTATATACAAGTATGATGAGCCGCACAAATCACTACGCTAAGAAATTTTTAAAAAACTTTTAATATTTAATTTAGTTTTTTATGTTAAAAACAAACGCATTAAAAAAGCTTTGATTTTTCGTTAAATATTGTTTTCAGAGAACGAAAAAAGTTGCACTATGACGGAGAGAGAAACTTCTTCCCCGAAGAAGCAAGAAGCGGAAAGAAAACAAGAAATTCTTTGCAAAGTTTGCGGTGACATTTCATCTGGGAGACATTACGGTGTATACACCTGCGATGGTTGTTCCGGATTCTTCATGCGAAGTGTCCGACGCGATATGGTTTATACATGTAAAGGGAATGGAAATTGCATCGTCGATAAAAAAAGAAGAAACCAATGTCAAGCTTGTCGATTCAAAAAGTGTCTGGACGTCAAAATGAACCGATTTGGTAAGGATTCTTTCCTCTTTTGTCAAAACTGAGTTACATACACAATTTCAGTATAAATTGATGTCTTTCTGGACAATTTGAAGGCCAATTTCACATTTTTGTCGTCTTTAAAAACAATAGTTACAGACACTTTTGTTATTAGAAAATGTTATGAAATGTTATTCAGATTAGAAAATGGTACATTAAGAAATAATTAGACTTCCATGGGTAATTACGCACATTTTAGTTTAGTTTATTTCCGCTTCGTTGAAATTTTTGATACATTGAGCAATTTCGTTCTGGCTTCTATTTAAGACTCTATCTTTGATAACTTCGTTTTTTTTCTTCACGAGGTGTTTAAATTTATCTTTGTTTTCTGTATATTTGTGCTTTATGCCATTTTCAACTTCATTCGTGAAAAATGAAAATTTAATTTGGTCCCAAGCTGTTTACACACCAAATCCAAAATGTTAAAATTCACTTCTTCTTTGAACTCTTCTTCAAGCGATTCCATTTGTTTGGAAAGTTTGGATGATTTATAACTTTATCCTTGCCAAGCGCACCAGATATGAAAAATTTCCCACTTTTTTTTATGCGAGCTACAGACATAATGCAACACAAACGAGTTTTTTCAACCACCGTTAAAAATTCGAGTTTTGCATGAGAACATCTCCACGACTTTGTCATATTCTTTAAGTACATTGAATTTCGAAGACATCAATTAGCTTCAATTAATCTTTACAATAAAAGGAAAAAACGTCAAGTTTTCTTTCATTTTTCCCAAGGAACAAATCATTTCTGTGTTTGGGTTCGTTGCGGTTAAAAAGACCTCGCAATTAAACTTTATTTACATCAAGCAAAACTTAGACAAGGCTCTAAGAAATTATCGTTTGCAGCAAATAAGTAAATAACATGACCCCTTAATGAAAAGCTGATGTGATACCTTAGAAAGATTAGAAAAACAGTAAATTGTTTTAAGTGCTAATCGCGGCTGATTCACTGATTCAAAATCCGCAACTAACATATGGTTTCTGCCCGCACAGGTGAAAACTCGTAACTTACTTAAGAAGCAATGAATATGACATTCCTTTTATCTTTTCCTCGGAGACTTAGTTCTTTAGAAATTTTTTTACAGTACAAGTTAAAAAAAAAACATTTCTTTTTAGAATTGTGAAGAGAAGTGAGAGATTTAAATATTTAGTGGTGTACCAAGCCTCCATCTGCCAGGTGTACTAAGATCTCGCTTTCAATACACATTGATTTCATTATAACACAGAAATTGTGATAGCTTTTAAGTCGTAACTCTGACCTATTATTCAGCAAACAATAAACTGTGATACCAAAAGAAAAGAAGCAAATTCTGTTTTTGTAGTCTTTCATTGCAGTCTCTTTTTGTAAACCTAGCTTGCACTAAATTCAAACCACTCAAGGAGTTGAGAAAATTTGTCGTGCTAACTAGATTAAAAAATGATTTGAAATATAAGTGTAATTTAGTGCTCAGAGATAGTTAGTTGGCGTAAATACACAAAAGATAACCGCTCCATTGTGGAAAGTGAAAACAGCGGGCACAGAAAATCTATGTAAACAAGAGCGCGTGGATCCGAAAAGAATATAGGGCATTGTTTTAAAAGCAATGCTTACAACAGGCGAAATGAAAACCTAAATGGTCTTTTAATTTCTTGTCAAACTTTACCTTAAAGTTGTTGTCCCATGCAAAGATCTTGGAATAGTTATAAAAACTGATTTATTGATAACTCACTTACATAACCTCAAACTGAACTAACACATAACTTTTAGGTTCGCTAGAGCCCAAATGATCTTTAAGAAACAAAACTATACATCTGATTGAGTTTTTAAAACTTTGATTTGCGACCATATGAAATTTGATTAAACGAGACAAGAGATGTTTTAACAACTGCTAGACGACAAGTTCGTTTAAAGCATAAGTTTCCAGCCTAGTTCATTATTTTTTTTTTATTTTTTTTTTATTGTTAGAAGCTTTTCTAAATGTTGAGTATATAGTAATGTTTTCAAAAGTAAGCACGCTTTTCGTCTTTCTGCATATCATGCTAGCATACATCTGCTCAGCACCTTATCACAACCCTTTCAGGATTGGAGAATGATGGACAAGCTGATCAAACACTCTCATAGCGAACGGGTGTTAAGATTTCAATTATGGATTTGAAGATATAGACATATATTGCTTTTAAATACAGCATAAAAAATTGTCTGCGGTCACAAACTGAAAGGAATTCCTGAATAACACATTTTTCTCCATAACTAGCATTTAAACAAAAAATGGATTTTTTTTGCGGTGTTTTACAAAAATAACACTATTAAGGTAAATTGAGTTTAAGAGATCTCTTTCTTGAGGCGTTCGATCGAAAGAGTTACGCCTAAGGCAAATATTGCAGGGATGAGTTAAGCACTAATATTACATGCCGTGTTTAAAAATACAAAACAAACATTCTTTCCGTCCTTTAAACTCTAGAACAAACTGCATTAGTTTTTTGATGCTTCTCAATAGATATTTCTTCAATTAAACCTTAAAGAGGTTGTGCGTATTCCAATTTTCCCTCTAGGATATTGTTTTTTCAATTTCTCAGAAATGATTTCTCGTTCTTCTCTCTGTTGTACTGCTTAAAAATTTCTAAAAGTCGAAGCGACGATTAGAAAGATAACTTTAGTTTACGACGAAGCTGAATAGAGTTTTCAACTATCATTTTCCATATATTTAGCTCATATTTAGCTCAACTTGGAAATTGAATTTTATTTAAAAATAGCGTTGTAATATTTAAATGATACATTGTAACATTTTTTTAATGCCAAATATATTTGGATATTTCTACAACATTTCAAAACTCTAAACTGGGAATTTTTTGCAGATTTGCTTTTAGATTTTCGGGGAAAAAAATCCTAAATGATCAATGGGAATTGACATCAAAGCACATTGATAATACTGATGTACCCAAAAAAATTGATTTTTCCAAAGTTGTTATTTTTTAGCAAATAGATTCGGTTATTATGTAAAATCTAACGTCATTTGACAAAGTTAGTTTTTTTTTATGTTAGTTTTTATGTAGCAGTAAAAACAATTTGTTTTTTCCTAAATATTCAACTCTGTTCATAAAAAGTGATGTTGTGTTCCAAGGCGATATAATAATATAATTAACTTTGGCAACCTGCTAAAATGCCGCACCTTCGCCCAGGCAGTGTGTTATTGACTTATAACAAACGACTGCACGGTATTTATTTAGTATTTCTTCATATTTTTTTTTCGCCAGAAACAAAGCTCACTGCCGCATCGAAGGCCGCGTTGCATTGTAGACAGTCTTTTAAATACGGAATTGATCCCTTCACGACAGAATCACTGACATTATTGCAGCACATCGAAGAAGGTGAAATGTTTGAATTTCAGTTATCTCCAAAATAAACAAAATGCTTACTGATGCTAAAATCCTGTTGTTACGAAATTGGAAAAAGTTACCAAAATCGAATGGTTTTTAAAAATACTTTCTGCGCAGGTTTCTCAAATTCGCTTGCAAACACAATAAATAAAGTCTTCAGCTATCTTGATTTTTGCTGCTTATGTTGTAGGTTTTAATTTTTCATCAAAAACATAAAAAACTGCATTGTTTCTGACTTGAATTCTTCAGGTTGACTTATCCATCAAAACTTATGACAAACTTTTATTTTATTTGTTTGTGTAATATTCTTATAATATCTTTGCAGTTGTAGTTTTGCATTCTGAAAGATTACGACTGAATAGAAATTGATCGTTTCAGTTTTATATAAACATCATATAACATAGTATTCATTTATGCCCGGCGTGTTTATTTTGTTTTATAATGGAATTGCTATATCTCTTATGGACATTCAAAAATAAATTACACTTGTTTTCTCTCACTTTATCTCCTCAGTTAACTGCCGGTAGATCATTTTTTCAACTTCATATCCTCCGTGCCTGTTAGTCTTTTCTGATTTGATTTCTCTTCTTTCAACAGCTGTGCAACAAGAAAGACAACCAAATTCTGCTCGCATTCTAAAACCGCCAATGGACGAGCTCGCACCAAAATCACCAAATGGAGATTTCCTCACGAGTCTTATCATAGCAGAGCCGTGCCGTGAAACCGTTTATCGACCAGGGCAGTCGGCCTTTCAATATCATCAACAGGAACTCAACTCGTCCTTGTATTGTTCGACCCCAGAGGCAATCTGCGAGAGTGCGGCGCGTCTACTTTTCATGTCCGTCAAATGGGCGCGAAACATTCCTTCATTCGTGAACCTGCCATTCCGAGATCAAGTGATATTGTTGGAGGAAGGCTGGCGGGAGCTGTTTGTCTTGGGAGCGGTTCAGTGGTCGATGCCTCTCGAAGTAGCACCACTTCTAGCATCAGCCGGCATGCATGTTGATAACACGCCAGCAGAAAAAATTGTTGCTACGATGGCGGATATCCGCCTGCTGCAAGAGATAAGTTCCCGCTTCCGAAATCTACAAGTTAGCGAAGCAGAGTTTGCTTGCCTGAAAGCAATTGTTCTCTTTAAGTCAGGTGAGAGAATTTCTTTCTTTGAGAAATACTTTTTTACCTACGTTTTAAAAGAGTCCAGCACGTTTTTAGGATTCATGAGAGTCTTTTAAGTTTATTTGAACCTGTATTTCGAAAAATGATGGCGAAATTTGATATACTACATCTATTCCCTGAAAAAGCAGTGTTAGCTTTGATTTTCTTGTTTCAATCAGATGTAGAGTTAGAACATTTCTCTGCATAATAGAATAAAAAGTGATATTACTTTTCACTAGCCAATAACGACTAAAGAAAAAGCTTTTCTTCGAAGTTCAGCTAAATATCAAACTATTTTCACGAAGAAAGAACACTTCCAAGAAAATGTACTTTAATATACTTGACATATTTCGACTCCAAGCATAGGGTATTTTCTTCAAAAATACCTTAAAAATCAACTTCAAAAGCTATTTTTCCAAGCTGTTTTTTTTTTCATTGCTTTGTAATTTATTTTACTTCTGAAGCTGGTGATCAATTCTTTTTCATTAATAATTTACGAAAATCGGTTTAGAAACTTAAATCTTGCGTGTTTACGGCTAGCCAACCTTATTTAAAAACTCGTAGAACTAGTACGTTTTCTCAAAATTTCTTACAAAAATCATTTTCTTGAAATAAAATGCTATTTCAGTAATTTTTTATATTTAAAAATAAAGAATTACTTTCACGTTAGAAAACTTTAATTCATCTTTATTTTTACTGCAGCAAAACTTCTTTGTCAGCTTCCCGATCATTTAAACTACGTTTGCAGCAAAAACAACTTTAAGTTGAAACTTCTAATCACAAATAATTACAATTCATCATTTTCTGACAAAACGCATTTACTCAAACATCAACGTGCGAGTTGTGAAACATATGTTTTAAAAACATTCTCAAAAAAGGGCCAGGGAAAATATTATTTAAATGATATTAAATGAATAAAAACGAAATATCGCCTTTGAAGGAATTTATCTAGATATCGTAACTATATCTTAGATTATCGTTTTAATCAACTGCTTCGTAGGCATTATCAAGAAATATACACCGGTATGCCTGATCTGCTCATTCATTATTAAAAGCCCAGATTCATGCATTATTTGTACTAATCAAAGAGTGTGCAAATTTGATTGATATGGGCCTAATTGGCTCGTATCCTTCAGAAGTATTAATACAAATTAAAGAAAAAATTTACTCCTCTTCTAGAGCTTAATGACACCAAAGTTTGATTCATTAAGTCGAAAAGGTATCATGGCTTCTTCCAAATTGGATTTCGTTTATGCGGCTTTAAAACGATAAGTCTACAAATTGATTTTAAATTAGTTTATGGGATCGAATCACGAGGGCTATGTGTGGGCCTTTATCATATGGTAATCTTTTGTAGTTTTGTGTCATTGATATATTCAACAAGACATCAGCTAATGTTTAATTGTAGAGTATTTCAAAGTTCTTTCGCTATTCTTATGAAACTTAGCAAGCTGCAAAGAGAAACGAACCGGATACATTTATCTCGAAAATTGTTCAAAGTTTGATGTAAAATTGGCTCCTTTGATAAAAAAAATTCTGTTGAATCTTGGTAATTAAAGCTTTCTAAGGATCTTTATTTAACGATGACCCATCTGTTTTGAGTTGAACTTAAATATTAAATTTGCATGAAAGATGCACGCAAGCAAAACTGCAAATTGTCGGTCTTAATATTGTGTGTTCAGTTTAGTTAAAAACTTTCAAAAACTTTGATTAAAACGGGCTCTATTTTTTACGTGTTACTTATTTTGATTAAATGGAACGCTGCTAAGCTCTAGCTATGTCATATGGAACGATTTAACATTTTGTATTCAGTAAGGAGTGTTTAAATAGATAACAAGACTGTTTTATATTCTTTGAAAAACATGAGTTACTAAATATAAGGTTAGACGAATAATATAATTTCAAAAAAAAGATATGCTATTAGACTGTGTACGAGCTTTAGAAGGGACAGATGTTATTGTTTTCTTCTCTAAGTCTTGTGAAGGTTGCGTCAAGCAGATGTCAAATGCTGAAACTCAGTTGAACGGTTTAACTTGTGTATATCACACACTCTACTGTAGGTTATTTATACACAGCATTACTATCTTTTAGATACACTAGTTTATGTTATCATGCAGTTAACGTTCGGCAGAAAGAGAAACAGTTTTTCGCTGTGTTATTTGATTATTCCATCATGCAGCCTGCGACTAAAAGTTTAAAGTCTAAACTTATTTTCAAAATCGAAATCTCAAAATCTAAAACTTCAGCTTTGATCTTAAAATTCACTTTTCAATTTTTTTTTTATTTGAAATAAGCAGGATTCTTTCATAAGAAAAAAAGTAAAGCAAAAAAATTAATATTTTGGCTCTAGTGAATATATGAAAATCGTTATTTCTACCTAAAAGAAAGAAATTCTTTACTCGCTAGCTGTAACGTGCGATAGTATAAAACAAAATAAAGAAAGAGATTTTAAAATGTTTTCTTTAAAATCAAAATTTCTTAAAAAATAATTTTAAGTACGTCTTAGTAACAGTTTTTGTTGCATCTTTTGATAGGCAGTTAAGTTTGATTTTGGTTAAATACTTAGTAATAATATATTTTTGTCCAAATCTAAGCGATAGTCACAAAGCATTTATTAATTTCAAATTTTATCATTTAAATTAGATGGTGAGAAAGATGCTGAGAGACAAATTTTATTTTTAAAACTGACAATTTTCAAGATTATCAATGATTATTTGTTTCTAAAAGCGGTTAAGTAAAGATTACGAATTTATATTTTTCAATTTTTAAAGATCTTTTACCACTAAGTGACTTGAGGCAAACGAGTCGGATATTATTTTTTTGCCTATTAGGGACCTTAAGCTAGCAATGAGGACGGCGACGCCGACGCAGACGAAAGAACAATAGTAAATACAATAACTGCACGTTGGAATGTATAGAGCTCGACATCTGCACGGAGTTGTCGCCAAAATTACAACGTGACAAACCCTTACAATTTTCGAGACTACGAGAACGTAACAGCAAAAATGTTCTCAGTATTTGTTTCGCTTCACGGAAAAACATTAAGTCGTTTTTCTATTTATAAAGTTTATATATTTAGCAAAGAAGCAAAACCCAGACGATCCGCATAAATCAGTAAAGAGAGAACCAGAAATGTAATTTTTCTCAGCCATCGTCGTTCGCGGTCCCGTCCTCGTTGCTTAAGGTCCTTATTACGTACTTTAAGAAACGAGTACGGAGCAAAGACGACGGAAGTTGTGAAAAATATTATTTTTCGCTTAGTTTTTCCGTTTTAGATCATCGATAAATTTTCCCTTTAGATTTTGTACAAGATTCTCGAACAGTTAAAGGTAAAATGTTGATTCTCGAAGGCAAACAAAAACTGTCAAATTTTGTCGTTTGACGTTCACGTTGTTCACAGAACCTCAAAAGTGGGCTTTTCGCGGACTATCAATGAAGGCAACGCCGAGCAGTTAGCCAGCTTACTTTATTTCAACGTGCAACTATTGTATTCAGTAATTAAGGCTATTGTTTTTTGCTGTTCGCGTGGTCGTTGCCGTCCTCGCATCTTAAAGTTCCTATAAACTTCGCAGGGACATTTCGGCTTCTTCTGTAGGTACCGTAGTCACAATAACACAGATTACGTAAATGCCATTTTAACCAATGAAAAACACTAAAGTAAAGCTCAACCCGACCCTCAACCAATCAAGAAGCACTTCCAACATTTCTCTGTCAGGTAACTGGTTCAAAGTTATGAAGCTATGTTCTGAGAAGAGCTGGACTTTTTTCATATAAGCATCGGCTGGTTCCATATTCTATGCGCAAATCCTTAGTCCAATTTAGTGCGCATAGCTCAAATTATGGCCAGTAACTACGATTACAAATTTTTAAAACGATATCTTAATATCATTAATACTTGACAATTTACGTGCTAACACGAGCTAGAATTTAATTCTTAAATGACCCTAACTAAGAAAGCTCTCTTATCTCACTTTTAATCTCCTTCTAGTTTATTAAACTATAAAGTTAATTAAATTTTTGTTTCATCTTTTCCTCAGATCTCCGCGGCTTAAGAGATCCGGGCCAAGTAGAATGTTATCAAGACCAAGCTCAAATTATGTTAGGGGACTACATACGCCGGCATTTTCATGGTCAGCAGGTTCGTTTCGGAAAGTTGCTTCTGATGTTGCCTTCAATGCGCATGATCAATCCCAAGACAATCGAGGAACTGTTCTTCCGACAAACTATCGGTAGCGTAGCCATTGAAAGCCTCTTGTGTGACATGTTTAAGTCAAGTTAACCTTAAGAGTGATTGTGGTTGCAGAATGAACGTGACGCTGGCCCAAGGTCAAAGCAAAGAGAGGATACAGTCACGCAACGTGATAAAATAAAATTTTATGGTCACGCTTCTGAAGCAAATGGTTTGCAATATTGAGAACTTTTAATTTCTTAAAAATTGTGAGAACAATCAAGAAAAAGACGATTCATTGAGTCAGCGAAGACAAAACTCAAAAGACCCCGTTTCAAGTTACATAAAAACTTTCAGCCCTTTGTCGACTGAAAAAGCAAACTTTGACATTAATAAACAGTTTTGCATTTTATTCAAAGTTAAAAACTCTGAATACAGAACAACTGAAATGCAAGTCTAGCTTAGACCTTTATAAATATAAAGACAATATTGAATATCAGAGGTAGTCGGATTTTGTTGACTAAATTCGCACACACGGTCAGAGTAAAATGAAGATATATCACAGACTAGATATAAAATATGAATCTAACACTATATGTATATATCAGTATCATAAAGAAATTCATAAATAATATTATTTAGAGTTTAACTACTGAAATTAGTTATATTTACATCTAATAGGCGGTATACATGGCTGGATAAGTTCTAGCCGCATTGCCCTAAGAAAAAACACTTCTCAGCTAAAATTTTTTTTTAAAAATCTCAAAACATTTCTTGGTGAATTCTTTTGTACATATTACAAGTATGATCTAGCAGTGTAAATTTTAATAAAAAAAAAAAAGGAGAAAGCAAAAAGCGTACTGTCATTTTTCTTTCTAATAATAACAATAATAATAATAATAATATTAATATGATGAGATATGTAAATTTAGAATTTTACTAGTTGTTTCCTATGTTGGTGGATTGTTATGCATCTTTACATGTATATAATGCAATAATAATAATAATAATAATAAATGATGATAATAATAATAATAATAATAATAATATAACTAGTAGTAGCTATCGCTAAGTACCAACAAGCATTACAAAAACTTTTAAAGTACATTTTGAATCAAAGATGTTGATGACGAAATTGTTGAACTCTTAGATTTTTCAAACGGTAAAATTTCCGTATTGGGGCGTATTATTGTTTAATCATGCAAACTAACCCTTACCCAGACCGGAATGCATATGGCTGGCTCAGGAAGAGACACTTCTCAGGTAATAATTAATCCCAAAACACTTCTCGATGAATTCTTTTGTATATATTAAAAGTATGACCTAGCAGTGTAAATTTTAATAAAAAATGAAGAAAGCGATAAGCGTAGTGTCATTTTTCTTTCTAAATAATAATAATATTATAACTAGCAGTATAGCTATCGCTAAGTGTCAACGAACAAGACAAAAACTTAATAAACATTGAAGACGTTAATGAGAAAGTTGTTGAATTCTTAGATTTTCAAAAGGTAAAATTTCAGTTTTGGGGCATACTATTGTTTTCAATCATACAAACTAACCCTTACCCAGTATTTAAGTTCTATAGTAATATACGCGATGAAACTGAATGCATAAATAAGTACGCTCAAGTACGGAAATTATTCCAAAAATTTTAATACTCAAGCTTTCGACTGTTCAGCTACAGCCTTCATCAGATACAAATGATATAAAAACGTCGCTGATATAAATATAAAAAAATTAAGGTGCGATAAAGCTTAAGAATATAAATATAGCTCACAAAGGAACGCGAAAAGAACGTTTTGGTTTCCTTACCTCAAATAATATTCCTTACAAAGCAAATACGACTCCGCCACACGACTTCAATCTGCCAAGCCCAAAAGTGCAGAAGATTATCAGAGCAAATAAACCCACAAATGAATGCGAAATTAATGTTTTGGTTTCCTTACCTCAAATAATATTCCTCATAAAGCAAACACGACTCCACCACACGACTCCAATCTGCCGAGCCCAAAAGTGGAAGGTTATCAGCACAAATAAAGCTCACAAATGAACGCGAAAATAACTGTTGCTTTCCTTACCTCAAAGAACTTTTTGCATAAAGCAAACACAACTCCACAAAACTCCAATTTGCCGAGGAACCACGCCGCCTAACGTTACATACATCTTTAGCGTACTCCCATTGGCCGCAGTTTCGAGGCAGTTCTTAGCGCACCTCCGATTGGGTAAAAATTACTTACATTTCATCTATCACAGTCACAAGATTTGTATCGCCTGTGCACTATACTAGTACGGCTTTATAATGCTGTCGTCTCGCCAGCCTCGCATATTCACTCGGCTC
>JAOBAY020078597.1:0-11055 GCA_025331085.2 Zoanthus sociatus
ATTTAGGGTATTTTTTTGCTGGACTGACAAATTAGATTTTATTCTAATTTATTATCGCGATTCTTTTACAGGTAAATGAAATTACTTCTAAATATGCTTTGATGATCATTTTTCATCATAAACTTTATTTTTTTACTCATTACTTTTATAATTGAGTAGACCTTTACGGCCGTTGGGAGGAGGGGAAAGGGAAGGGAAGGGATGGAGATGGGGGGGGGACGCGTGCGCACCCCGTGCACCTCCTCTGCGTACGGGCCTGCTTCATCCAATACAATACCACCTGATTCACACTTCCTACTATTATAGCAAACACCCTCATAAGAGCTATATTTAATCAACGAACACCCTCATAGGAGCTACCATTATAAAAGGCACTTTCCCAGTTTCATCTTAACAGAGCACCTAATGGTACCTACTATCAAATCAAGCATCCTTAAAGAAGGCTTCATCTCAACAGACTACCTCGCAATACTTACCATCAAAGAAAACATCTTCATAAAAGGTATCGTCCTATTAGATTCCCTCACAGTACATACCATCAAAGCAAGCACCCTCACAGATCTCTTGGCAAGCAAAGTGGAATTTTCCAAATTTCACTTAAACTTTTTTAACCAATATTAGATACTAGAACAAAAGAACCTTGGCACTAGATATATAATAACCATGATTGTTTCATTTGTATCTTTGGCATTACAAATGTAAATAGACAATGTATTATTTTTTATAATTTGTGCTGTTTTTAGATCGGAGTCACCCCGCTGCCTGATAATGATCCCCGAGATACGTATCTCTACGAGATTGTGGTATATACGGGGTTCAGTGGTGACGCAGGTACCTCGTCAGAGGTTACAATGACACTCACCGGTGGGCTAGATGAGACATCACCCCGAACACTCAAGGACGCTGATCCATCACGTCGCAAGTTTTGTCGCGGCAACGTTGATTATTTCCTTCTAGCGGTTCCTAGTTCTCTGGGGAAACTAAAACAGTTGCGTATCTGGCACAATAATGGTGGATCCAATCCTTCGTGGTACGCATTATTTGTAACTTTTCTCTTCATTTTCAATATCGTTTATGATATAACAAAATATAAAATATTAAACTATAAATAAAAAAAATAATAATGGTTTATATAATAATTATATACAGTTATAGAATAATATATTATAATGTATAATATTATATATTATAATAATTATTATGAATAATAATTATTATACTTCATTTGTGCTGTTGAGACCTTATGGAAATAATAATATATTTTTTATAATATAAAAATATTAAAAAATAAAAAATCTTAGATATATAAGTATATTGAAATATAGATATAGATATTCATAAAATAGATTATTTTATGACTATGTTTATCAAATTTTCTTTTCATAGAAACTTCCTAGTATAAATGGTTTCGCGTCCTAAATAAGACGTGAAGTATAAGTGCGCATGTGTTAAATATTAGACGTGAACTATAAGGCCGCATGTGTTAAAAATAAGATGTAAACTATAAGTGCGCATGTGTTAAAAATAAGACGTGAAGTATAAATGCGCATGTGTTAAAAATAAGACGTGAACTATAAGAGGTATCCTGCTGATGAACAGTAACTATTTTGTTTTTTATTTTTTTTAGCAGTATTCTTGTTATGTCTGTTCAGATTCGTAATAAGTGCGCATGTGTTAAAAATAAAACGTGAACTATAAGTGCGCATGTGTTAGAAATAAGACGTAAATTATAAGTGCGCATGTCTTAAAAATAAGACGTAAACTATAAGTGCGCATGTGTTAAAAATAAGATGTGAACTATTTGTACAAGATGTTCGCGTCTCTAGTATGACACGTCCTATTTAAGACGCGTTTTTTCTAAGAAGCGTCTTGTTTTTTCTCCCGTATAAATGGCCCACAATTGCTAAATTTGGATCCATATATACTATCATTATTACTGTTATTATTATTGTTATTATTATGATTATTATTATTATTATTATTATTATCACAACTGCAGGTATCTGTTGCGGTGTATGGTGCATGACCTTCAAACGGACACAAAAACATGGTTTATCTGCGACCGTTGGCTTGCTGTTGAGGAAGATGACGGTTCTGTGGAAAGAGTCTTAATGCCTGCAACCAAAGAAGAACTAACAAGCTTCAATCTCTTGTTCTCCACCGAGGCCAGAAAAAACCTTGCAGATGGTCATTTATGGTTTTCTGTCGTCATACGTCCGGCCAAAAGCACTTTTACCCGCGTTCAACGCTTATCTTGCTGTCTCTCTGTACTGCTTTGTACAATGTTGGCAAACGCAATGTTTTATCAGGTTCGAATCTCATGTGATGTTATATAAAGTTCATCTAGATATCCTACGTTTTTTTATAAAGTTCTATTGTCGTAAGTAGTGTAGTGATACAAATATTAGGGACTTTGTAATAAACCTTTATTATTATTATTATTATTATTATTACTTTAAGATACGAGGACGGCAACGGCGACGGAAATGACAAAGAACAATAGCCTTTATTATTGAATACAAAAGTTGCACGCAGGAATGTGGCGAGCTGACAACCTGTTCGCCGTCGTCTTCACTAATGCTCCGCGGAAAGTTCACTTTTGAGGTTCGATTTCTGCCGACAACGTGAACGTCAAGCAACAAAATTTGACAATCTTTGTTTGCCTTCGAGGCTCAACATTTTAGCTTTTTCTGTTCGGGAATTTTGTTCAAATCAAAAGGGAAAATTTAACGATGATCTAAAACAGAAAAAGTAACGATAAATAATATTTTTCACAACTGCTGTCGTCTTTTCTCCCGTCCTCAGTTCTTAAAGTCTCTTTTGATAACACAATATTTCAGGGATACTGGAAAACAAAAGAAAATAAAATGGATAGAAACGTGTAAAAAATATGAAAAAGACAAATGGTTCAGAAATAACATAAAGTTAATTGAACTCGAAGCAAAGTTTTGTGCTTGTCACAGCACCAAAGAAATGCGACTTACTCACACTTTGGACACTCTAAATCCGCGCGGGATAAACGAGCAATTCGCGTTTAATTAATCTGTTGTCAATCGTGATCATTTTTTCTTTTTAATATATTTTTTTACACGTTTATTTTCTTTTTTACATATTTCATTTTCTTTTTCTACATACTTATCTCATTGTATTAACAGTTTTTGCATCACTATATAACCACCTCTTTATTTATTACCCGGCACACATTCATTCCAACGAAGGACTGCAGTCCCAAATGTCAGTTAAAATTCTATTCTTTTCACTACGGTATACAACTTTAATATCTTTTGAACGGTTTCTGTTGAAACACCAACGCAACTTCCTATTTTTGATAAAGTTACTGTTGATTGTGATGATAGTTTAGCCCCGCGTCAGGTGATCTGTGGTAGTCTTGGATTCCGGATTCCATGATGCGGACTCAGATTCTCAGGTACTTGATTTAAGAGTCCACATCAAGGGATTCCGGATTCCAAAAGTTCTGTTCCGGTATTCCGGATTTCTAGACCTGGATTCCGGCTTCCAAAAGGTCTGTTTACTGGGATTCTGGATTCCTAGACCTGGGTTTTGGATTCCAAAAGGAATGTTTTCTGGGATTTTAGATTCTTAGACCTGGATTTCGGATCCCAAAAGGTTTATTTTCCAGGATTCCGTATTCCTAGACCTGGATTCCGGATTCCAAAGGGTCTGTTTTCCGGAATTCTTGATTTCTAGATCTGGGTTCCAAATTTCAAAAGGTTTATTTTACGGGATTCTGGATTTGTAGATCTGGGTTCCAAATTTCAAAAGGTTTATTTTACGGGATTCTGGATTTGTAGATCTGGGTTCCAGATTTCAAAAGGTTTATTTTCCAAGATTCTGGATTTGTAGATCTGGGTTTCAGATTTAAAAGGCTATGTCAGGGATTCTGGATTTCTAGATTTGGATTCCGGATTCCATATTAACAGCAAGAATCAGAGCTTCAGTCTAAATAACTAGTGATAATTGTTGCATCAACTATTGGTAATAATGGTCGCTGCAAAAACGGTAAATATTTTAAGGATTCTGTGAACAATTTTGTTTTTTACTACGGTAACAAGCATTGATTTCATAAAGTGGTTTCCACAGTTATGAAAACAACTCATTTTAACGTCGGTACGGATATAAAAGTGGTCTTTTAACAACGCGCGAAACGTTACTATATAATATTCTTGTTGCCTTTATCAATGACCACACACGTGGCCCATACACCTTCATCATCCACAACTTCTAAAAATTCTCCAATGCAGTAGGTCGTAAACATTTTCACAAATTTCAATTTCAAATTCTAATCTTCTGAATTTCACTTAAAAGATATCAAAGTGACGCACTGGATTAAAAAATACGTTCCTCACTATGCTAAGAGTCAATCAAAAGCGTAAACAAACCAATAGCATGATGCGCCCGTGATTCGATGCTCTGCGGCTGCTACCATTTTAAAAAGACCAGTTTTATCCATGGTGAAGACGTCATGAAGCAAAAAAATTTGTAAGTGTTCAGGCATCCATCAATCTTAGAAGATTGGCGTCATTTCCAACAAAGGAACGGCTTGAATCACAGTAACAAACGCTGACACTAACTTTTTGTTTTTTGTCAAAAGGTTGATGATAAATCTTCTTCAGGAACCTCAATTCACTTAGGTCCACTTAGTTTCTCAGTCAAGCAGCTGTCAATTGGTATAACAAGCAGCATGGTAGTCTTGCCGGTAAACATTCTTATTGTAACAATATTCAGGAAGGTTAGGCCACCAGAGCCTAGCAAAGAGCGACTAAGTAAGGACCAGGACCCTCACAACCAAAGCTCCAAGTATGCGGCCGAGCCGGAAGTAGAAGACGAAGAAGAGTCTGAGCCTGTACCTGAAACCGACGAGGAAGAACTAACAGAAGAAGAAAGGAAAGAAAAAGAGGAAAAGAAAAAACAAGAAAACAAGAAAAACAAAAAGAAATTTTCGTTACCACATTACTTTGTCTATGTTGCTTATGGATTAGTTTTTTTAGCCTCCACTGTTTCAGCGACGTTTACCATCTTTTACGGACTTACTTTTGGAAAGGAAAAATCCGAGGCTTGGATTTCAACAATGATGATTTCATTTTGGCAGGACGTTCTTGTGTCGCAGCCATTAAAGGTTTTTGCAGCAGCTACTTTTTTTGCACTGATTATCAAAGATCCAAACAAAGCAGAAGAGGATTCTGAACAAAACAACGAACTTAGCAAAGACGAAGAGTTCATTCACAAAAAGGCCCAAAACACTGAGGAAGAAAAAATGCTTCGCAAAATTGGGTTTGTTGACAAACCGCCGGATCCAGAAAAACTTGAGGAGTCCCGACAGTTGAGATTAAAACAGAAAATGATGAAATCAATTATATATGACGTAATACGCTACTTTATTTTTGTCTGTGTGACTGTCATTGTTGCCTACGGAAGCCGTGATCCAATGGCATATGGAGTTACAAGAGCAATGGAAGCATACTTTGTTCAATCCAGCTACACTGGAATGGATTCATTTGAGAATGTAAGTGTATACCTATGTATGTATTGTATATATATCTGTATATGTGGTGTATATCTGTGTAATCAGTGTATACCTGTGTATGTTTTGTATACCTGTGTATGTATTGTATATCTGTAATGTATTGTATGCTAGCTAAGCTCAGCTAAACCCTTTACGAGCCTAGTGGCCCATGAAGCTGGCGCTTATCTCCGGTTTCTGTAGTGTTAAGCGGATGAGAGCCTTTGACTCGCCCTGGAAGGGACACTAATCCATCGCAGGTTAGCTCCCAGCAAACGCTGGTACTCATTTACCTACCCCGGAAGGATGGAAAGCTGAGTTGGCTTAGGAGGAATAGAAGGTAACACAAATATTCGAATCTCGGCAAACTGACGGGTTCGAACTGGGGACCTTGTGGTTGGAAAGCAGAAATCTTACCAAGTGCGCCAACCACGTCCGCCCCGATGCAATGCGTCTTTTTTAAACTGTAGATACCTTAACCCACATATCAAATTGATAATTTTAGAGCTGCCTTACGAATTTTTAGATTTTTTACGTTCTCTTTAAACGAGAGTCAAAGTCCATTTTTCGAAAGTTACAAGTCCAAGCGATTACTGATAATTCATGTTTTAATTAGTTCGCCAGTTTCCAGACCAAAAGCGCTAAAAGAATTAAACGTCTTTCATATTGAGTTTTAGAAACAAGTTACATTTTTTTTCTAACTGGGGCCAAAAAAAGTCTATAAGCTGTCTAAAACTTGCTCTAAAAAACTTTTCGTGAAAAAAAATAATTACCTAGTTTTTTCCTTTGTAGATAAAGTCCGCCCGCATAACTTTTAACAAGATCTCAACCAATCAGCACTTGAAAATTTTACTTCCGGCAGCTCCTGAATAAAATTTACGCGGCAGTCTACAAAAGTTAAGACAAAGTTATAAACATCTGCGAGTTGTGTCTGGTATTTTGTCGAATCTGTATTGTTTTAGATTCTGTTTAGTTATATTTCTGAGAAAGAGTTTCTAATAAAATGGGAAAAACAAAAAAAATAGAAGAACAGTGGCCAGTGGAAGTCCCTGAGGTCCTAGCTACAGTGCTTGAAGAAAAGATGCGAGCCGCTCCCAATAAAGCCTTAGAAATGAAATAGCTGCACCCCGACGAATAATCGAGTTCGATTGCACACAATAACACTATCCTGCACAGAGCACCAAGGGTGGTTGGTATCCTCAGGAGACCTAACTGTATTGTACGACCCAATGAAATAGTCTAGTCCATATGTCAACCGTGTCAAGGTTTAGCTGCAGCGCACTGGGTCGCAAGGTATGGATTGTGATGATCTACTGCCATCACACTCGAGTTTCATTGAACATGGAGAATTGGACGAATTTGTCTAATATCCAATTGTCGTCCGGTACAGCCAATGAGCCAAAATTGAGTTATCTATCAGCTTTACTTCTGACTGGAGTCGGTACATCGTGCAAATACGTAAGATCCGGCCTGTTTCAAGTGCACATTGGTGGTAACCGAGAAAAAGAAACGGTGCATATGTGTATTCACGTGTCTGTACGTTGGCGTCGTACATTTATAGGTTTCGTTTATATTAGTCTTTAAGCCGATTCTTTCCTTATGGCACTGATGGCACTATGTCGTTTCTAGGTATCGAAAATGTTCAAACTTTGTAAGGGCCGAAACAGAACTGCGGGAGAAACTTGGGACGATAAAGCAAAGGCAAACTGGTCATTAACTAAATGCACGGTGTTAAAATTGCACTTCAGCACCCCCGGCGCGCCTGATTAAATCCACCAAGTGTGCAATAAAAGTTATGCTTGACAAGGTTCTTACATTGATGAGGTCTTTCGCATAGTCGGTAATTGCCGAAGTTGAGTCTCCTGTGTCCGCTTGTGTTTGAGAGGGGTGTTTTCAACTGATTTAAGTACGCTCTCACCGAATTACTTTCTTTACGAATACGCAAGTGCTAATACCTCGCTGGGTGAAGAAGGGACATGTAGCTGGGTTGTTGAAGGCGTCACAGTCAGTTCCTTGTTGACCCGTTCTGGCGCCGTTGTACCAAGAATACCCACCGCACCTAATTCAACGCAGCCAGTGGTGCACAGTACAACAAACACCGAGGTGATCTCGTACTGATAGTCATGATAACTTCCCAAGAGGTAAATGGAGCTTGAGAAGAGTTATAACATCTGTTGCCGTTGTTGATGTAAAGAGTTGAATAATTGGCTACTAAAAAGGTAACACTTTTATGTCCGATAAGAAACCTCGCGCTTCTAGACGTAAGCGTGCAGAAACAAAGGTTACAATTGTTGAGATAAAATGATAACTGCTACTGTTAAACTATAGAATACAATGGAGTGACGTTTACATCTTGCCTCATGTCAAGGGCACGAGAGCCTGTGGAGGAACCGCGCGCAGACTGGAGTTGGTAGTTTGTGACCTAACTTGACCTGGTTCCTTTTTTGAAACTTGTTGGCTAGAGTTTTTTTCTAATTTTGAGTTTTGAGTTCGTTTTTGCTTTGCATGGTGTTGATTTCTTTTTTAAGTTTTGTAGCCAGCCCTGAATTCATGATTACGATTTGTAAAAAATTTGACGTCGCTCGAAGCAGATGTAGCAAACAAACTTAATTTCATTTATTTTTCTTTAGGAAGAACAAAGTAAATTTTGAATAAACTGATTGATTATCTTAATGTCGGCCTTTCCATTAGCTGGCGTACACAGCCGGGATGATTGTTCAAAACTACGTCGTTTACACTGCGGTTAATAAACTAATCCTAATAACTACTATACTAATAATTGGCTTTCGGAAGATGTACCTAACATTTAAAAAAAAAATTCTCTTCAAGAAGAACAACTACTTTTTATACATTTAATTTCCAATCTAATAGATAATTTCATACAGAGCTCCATTCATAGCAAAAGATAAATACTTTTAATAGAATATTGCCAGGCTTCCTATTTTGAATTACTTCTTTTGACGTATATTTTCATTGTGATTTTACGTTTCTAACTTGGCATGTGATATCAATAACACTCTTTTGAGCTCCTCCGGAAGCATTAAAAACCCGAATAAATCAGTGTTTACTTTGCCATAACATGACGGCATGGTTGGCGCAGTTAGAAAGATCTCTGTCTTCCGATTGCAAGGTCCACAGTTTATTCCCGGCTCTGCCGAGATTTGAATATTCCGCCTAAGTTAACTTAGCTTTCCATCATTCCGGGGTAGGTAAATGAGTATCAGCGTCTGCTAGAAGATAGCTTGCAATGGAATAGTGTCCCATCCAGGGGGAGTCAATTAAAGACTCAATCTCATTCGCTCAACACTACTGAGAAACCGGAGATAAGCGCCGGCTCCATGGGCCAATTGGCTTGTAAAGGATTTAGCTTTAGCACAACATTGATAACCGGATTGACGATTACTTGTTAGCAAGTATGGTACACTAAAACTATAACGGAAATCTGTATCTAATTAAGGCACGTTTCGTGCTTAGTATAAACAAATATTGTTCCATCGTATCCTTTAACAGAATTGGATAAATTAAAAATCTGCACAGAATTTATAAATTTTCATTAAAAACAAAGCAAATTTTCTAAGGCGTGTCAAAACACGGTGGTACAAACTCAGTCTCAAAAATTGTTGTGAGCCTTAGAATGACATGTACATTTTAAATGAATACATCTTAAAAACCAGGGTATGGTGTTGTACAGAAACAAAACACGCTTCCAGAACTAAAGTCTATCGATTTTCTTTACAAAGACGTGTATGATTAGACTCACTCGATTATTTGCACTTCTGAAAAACAAGTTCGATTGGTTAGATTTACACAGAATTTATTAATTTTCATTAAGCACAAGGCAATTTTCTCAACGGCGTGTCAAAACACTATGATACAAACTCACTCTCAAAAATTATTGTGAACTTAAGAGTGACATGTACATTAATGACACACTAAAAAATCAAAAATCAAAAACTGCGCAACACATCGCGACGATTATAAGAGTTATATTATAAGCTAGATTCACAAGATTTTAAAGATCTTAGATTAGGGCAGGGTATTTTGCCGACCAGAAACAAAACACATTTCCCAAATTGAAATCTATCGATCTTCTGTACAAAGACGTGTATAATTAGAAAAACTCAGTTATTTGCCAACTTCTTAAAAACAAGTTTGATTTGCAACAGGTGCACGGAGAATAAAAAACACAGTGGGAATCTTCAGAGAAGTTTTCATTAAAACGGGAACTACAATCTGCTTTTAATTGAAAGTAAAGCATTCATTATCCTTATATATTATGTGCTATCCATTTTTGTTTCACACATTGTTGATGAGGTCGCCAATGATAAAATGAATCTTAGCTTTGATAAAAATACAACTGAACCATACTTCAATGGCACAGGTATAACTACCTTCATTACAACGGCGAGTAATAACTGGTTCTACTTGTTTGTAATCGTTTTGTACAGTGTTATCATGTTAATTTCGTCTGTTGGGAACTCGTTGGTGCTTGCTGTAGTTTACAGAAATGACAACAAGAGAATGAGAACAACTATTAACTTTTTCATTGTCAGTATGTCCTGTTCAGATCTACTCATTACGTTTTGTAACATTCCGTTTGAAATTTCGACTCATACCACAAAATATTTCATCCCCTTTAGTGGGATATTGGGAATTGTCTACTGTAAGCTGACAGTATTTTTTTACTACTTGTCCATAGCGATGTCCTTTCTGAGTCTTGCTGCAATTACAGTTGATCGTTTTATGGTGGTTTTTTGCCCCCTCAAAAGATTTATTAGTAAAAGAAGCTCCAGAAATGTCATTGGTGTGATGTGGCTTTTGGGAACTCTTTTCAATATACCTTTGGTGACAAACTCAACTTTATTTGAATTTAAAAAATTGAACTTCAGATACTGTACATTTAGCTTTAGTTACTACTGGGTTTTCATGATAACCTTTTTGCTTGTGTTTATTGCTCTGCCCCTGTTAACAGTGGTTATCTTGTATTTTTCCATCGTCGTCAAGTTGTTCCAACAGAAAGTCCCAGGAGAAAACTCTACTATCAACAGAAACAACGCTATAGACGTAATCGCAAGGTGCTGCTGATGGTTGTCGTAATTGTATCAATTACTATCGTGTGCTGGCTGCCGTTTTTATCTTTGAATATTGGCTCTCTAATGGCATTTACAACGCCAACGATGTATTTAAGATTAATTCCTTACTTTCAGATTTTAGCCTTTGCAAACTGTGCTTTAAATCCTTGTCTTTATGTAGCTTTTTATGATAACTTTCGAAATGGTTTGTACGAACTGTTTAGCGCAGCCTTCTGTTTGAACGTTTGTAGATGTGCTTGTTTGAGAAACCGTGTTGATAATGATTCTGGTTTTTAGGTCAACACTAGTGACTATATTTTCGTGTGGCGACCGTATGAGTATTAATATTACTAGTATATCCCAAGGCTATGAGAATGCTGCGGAATTTTGGTTTATTTAAATGTGCATCTTAAATTTTTAGATATACAATGAAGTGTAAAACGTCCCTTATCTCTCGCTTCC
>JAOBAY020078608.1:0-11055 GCA_025331085.2 Zoanthus sociatus
TGGCTGATAGTATACGAGTAGCTCAGCCAATCAGATTACGGCATTTGCATTAGTATACTAGTAGATTTTTACTAAAAAAAGTTATGAAGCACATAAATTCCAATTCAAATCTTCCCGATGCTGTGTATCGACGAAAGTATCCAAAACGGAGAATACTCTGCAGCTCTGTGCATCCAGGTTCATTCAACCCAGCAATGATTTACTCTTCGAAGAGATACGCGCACGCTTTAAGAAAATATTTTGGAAAATCTTAACGACCTTAACGCCAATTGGACAGTTCGCCTATAACTCGATGCCGCACCAGGAAACATAGGAATATCGCCCCCAAAACGGACCCCTACTAGTATGGACGCAACTAGGTCTCGTAGCCTCACCACTTTGATGGGTTCGCACGTGAAACAAACAGAATTATAATCAGTTTTAAAAACAGATAAATTTTACACCGTAGTGAAAAAATAAACTGACGTTCCCAGTGGCGTAGGAACCATTGAGGAGAAATGTGAAATGAAGTCTTGTCTTGTCTTCTTATGCAGTGCGAGCCATATATTATGACCAACACTCGCTTCCCGCACGGTTAATAAGATTCAAATAACATAACCTCAGATCCGTACGAAAGTAGCACTTGGTTCATATGTAAAATGTATTGTCTGTGAATAGGATTTCGCATTTTACTTGTCCGAAATCAATGCTAGCATCTCTAAGAAATTATGTGGATGCAGCTTGTTTTTTTATTTCACACATTCCTTTAATCTTTTTCTATTTATACTAATTTATTAGAAGTTCATAACAATTCGAATCTTTGTTGGGCCTCCAGGGCACGCACCAGCGTATGGTAATATGAATCATTCTCAGAATGTCCCAACCAGTTGGTCCAATGAATGTTTCAACAGGAGTATTGTTACAACTAACATTAATGGCAGAGGATCTTGGACAGTTAAAATACGAATTGATTCAATTCACACAATTTTACTCATGATACGCAACCTGTTAAAGGCTGCGACACAGAACAGAAGATTTTCTATCCTATTATTTCTTATTTTTTTCTTCCACATTTTACCTAGTATGATAAATTATTGGAGCTTCACCGAATATACAAAAAAAATATTAAGTTGCTAAGCACGAAATTGCAAAATCAAGCAGAAGATTTTCATTGTTTTTCTCTGTTTGTATATTGTTTGTATAATGGTTGTATAATGTTGTTACGGCATAAGAAGGCAAAATTTAACATACGAAATATGAACTTCATTTCTCGATGGAAGGAAACTCCCAGTCTTTCAAACCGTCTCAGTACGGTATAACGCCGATTGGACCCAACGTAGGGGTTGAGACGTGTTGCTAACCGATTCGGGAGAGGCTGGCTGAGCCCCGTGATGTTTCTCGGAGACTCGGTTAAAGGGGCAAAGCAATGGTGAGGAATAGTAAAGCGTCGAAGGTTCATTATCATAAATAGACGATGGTCTGTTGTCGTACGCTGACATCGGACGGAAATCCGCTGACTGAGATATAGTACTCTTTTTCATATCCGACTCATGGCAGCCAATGGATGCCCTTCTATGTACGCCTTTTGGTTTAGGTTCCTGCGTTTCATCCCAGTCCTGGTCAGGCTTTCCCTTAGAATGATAAACGGGCTTGTCAGTGGATACCCGTTTGAACGAGTGCAATACCGGATGTCGTCGGATCATTGCTCCGGAACCGGAACCGGAACTAGAAACCGTGTTAGATCTCGACAAAACTCGAGACGGGGGGGCGTGGTTAACTTTAGAAGGGCTTTCATTTGAAACAGACACGGGAATAGAGATTGCGCTTGTAACTCGACCAGTAAACGAACCAGGAGTTGAAACTTTTTGACTCCCTTCGTCCGTTCCGGAAGGTTCAGAGAACGTTCTGTAATATGCACGAGGTTTCCGCTCGGGTTTCTTAACTGGAACTGAAATGACATTACTAGAGGAGCTCGATCCTGGGTTTAAAATTATTCTTGAATCAGAACTTGAAGGCGCGCTCACATTGGTTTGGGAATCCGAGTTTATTGTGTTATTTTCAGTGTGAGAATCAGATTCATCACTATTTGTCTGATGCTCTGCATTATTAACGTAAAATTTAATTTGTGACGTCTCCTTGACGGAATCGCCTGCCGGTGAATGTTTCACTTGTTTTATGTGAACCCTAGTGACTTGATGTAAAGAACTTGATTGCGGAATAGAAGTTTGCAAAGTTTGTTCTACATTCCCGGTCCGATTAATTTCCGTATAACTTCGAGTTTGTCGAAAGGCACGACTGTCTTTGTTCTGAGCTTGCATGGATCGCGCCACCTCCATGTGATTAAGGCGTGATTGCCATGAGTCGCTTTGACGGCCATTTTTAACCTTAGAGGCATACGTGACGGTTCCCTCTTTAGGGACGACTACCGGGTCCTTTTGTATTTTACATTCATCACTTGTTCTCTGTTCTTTCTTTTCATACTTCCCTTTCTCCTGTCGTAATATAATATCCTGGTTTACTCTCCTTATCTGAACTCTATCATGCACTTCATGTTCCTTTCTCTGTCTATGGCTCTGATACGGTTCCATAGTTTGTGTCTCAGTAAGCCCCTGACTACGATGTTCCTGGTTAGAAATGCTCCTATAATAAGACACCGTAGTACTGTATTTTTGAGTAGCGTTAAAACTTTTCCCTTTACTGAAGACTGCCTTGAAACTTTTCTTGTTGGCGGCTCCTTCACTGACTCTCCGCGGGGATACGGGTGGAGGCTCCTTTTTGGAAGTTATCACCTTAGCAGGATACGACTGATACTTCTCTACCAGCTTCGGTTTAGGAGGAGGAGGTCTGGATGGGGTACTTGTCACTCGTCTACGGGCTTCCTCCAATGACAGCAACTTAGGCGGCGGGGATACAGAGATGCTAGCGAGCCTAGGATTCATTCCTAGTCCTTCTTCAGCTCGAAATTCTGTTAAAAAAAATACGGAAAAATTATTCCACTTGTTTTCAAACTTAATTTAGGTAAATGTCAAATAAATAAATAAATAAATAAATAAATAAATTCAGCGATTTTATATAGCGCATTGATCCATATAAATGTTCAAATGCGCTTTACAAACAATTAAAGAGCTGACAGTTGAGAGATGTAGATCGTCCGATACAGCGGCTCGCAAATATTTTTATACATTAATAATGCTCTCAGTAGAATTAGAAGCGACAAACCACGCAACATCGGGATCACTACAACTCTTTACGATAGATATGTGTGATTTTTTTAAGTCCTCCGATAGAATATCGGGAGACTGGGCCTACGGTTTAACGTTCTTATCCGACAAGACGCGAAAGTCTAACAATCTGCTGATGTTACAACAAAGGCGGTATCTTCTCCTCAATTATTTTAAGACCCTGAGTGTTAGTCCGACCGGGAATCAACCCGACCCTCCCGCACGGTAGACTGGCACCTTATCAGCTAGGTCAACCAGGCGGCGGTTAAATGTCTTTAAAAATTAACGTTTTGTTATAGGAGAACTGAACCCTAAAATTGACTTATCGTTTAAACATTTAGGCATAGTACTAGAAAACTATATGAAGTTTTTTTAAGCTGTTTGGGTTTTGCAATGAATCGACAAAATCTGATCGGCGGCTCAATATGTGATGTCAGCGGTTGTTTATGACGTAGTTTACGATACTAGAAGTACAATAATTAAAGCGAGGAAAACCATGGTTACTATGCGGCTTTTGGCTGCTATTAAAGAAAAAAAAACTTCTCAAGACATAGCTGGTCCGAGAAATATCAAGATTTCGAAGCACATTGCCATATTTAAGCTCTGAGTATCGTAACCTACGTCACACCATACCGCTGACGATCTCATTAGCGACCACAAAACAAACCTTTTCTAGAACGTTTTCTTCGTTTCTATATTAAATTTCTCAATGTGATTTGACTAATTTTAAATTGCGCAAATAATAAGATAGATTAGAAGAAAAACAGTAGATTACTTCCCCATTACAAGTTTCTTGTACCAGCTTGTAAATTAAAAGTATGAAGCAAAACACGATCGCTAATTCCAAAGCTACAAGTTCTGATTTAATAAACACTGAACATACCTTCCATAGCAAGTTGCAATCGGTGCCGCATGGCGGTGGAGTACTGCGGCTTAGATACGATGGCCTTTGAGGCTGCATCTTTGTCAAAAAACACGTGGACATTCTTGATGAGATATTCCACCACGATGGATTGGACCCGGACCTCCAATAGGGCCGCTCCGCCACTCTCCAGTCCCTTGGCCTTTAGTAAGTTGGGCGCCCACACTATTGCAAGATTTTTAGAGTGCATGCCAGTTTCAGTGGACTGTGCGGCTACCATGGCAAGATGACGAAGAAGATACTCCAAGGTTCTGTAATGGGGAGGTGGGAGTTGCTCAACCACGTGGTGGATTGCGATTCGACGTTCGTCTTCATCGTTGATTTGAATGGCCGACTTAAGGAGAAAAAACAATACAATATTAGAAGACCACTAACAGATCATCCGAACTATCACTTTGTAACAACATGTAAAACATTTCAAGAATATAGGAGATAACAAAAAAAAAATCATTAACCCTCAAACGTCCAAGGAGGATGGGAGGTCAAACAGACCCTCTTCAACTTTCGCGTTTTTTTCAAACTAAAAAACATTTTCGGGGATGTCTTATTAGAAATATGTACTTTTTGATGAAGAAATAAACGTTACAGGCACTCTAACGTTTCGCCGTCCAAGTTATCAGTTTAGCATTAAAAATAGAAAAGTGCTCTTTACTCACCACAAACTTGTCATAAAGGTGATACGTTAACAAAGGGTTCGGTAACTCCCTGCACAAAGATCAAAACGCTTTTAGACTGATTTGACTTTAATACATCTAGCGTAACTATTTGCAACAAAGTTTATAGGCTAATTACATTACATAAACTATTAAGGTAATTTTAAGATTTTATGAAGTCATATTTTGTTTACTCAAATGATTGACCTTGACTCATTTACTTCAAAGCGAAACGTACCAATCAGTTGTTCAGTAAAAGAAATGTCAACTACTGCCTAGAACGTAAACAAGTCTGGCCCAGTAATGTACATAAGAACTATTCATAATCAACCAAAAATTTGATAATTTAACCCTGTATGTTTAATATCCATATATTACATTAAAAAATGTAATGTAATGTAATGTATTCCAGCAGGCCTTACAGCAAAGTTCAATGATAACAAATAATGGAACACTTTATACTAAGAATAAGAATTACGAAGAAAAATTTAAGAAACCTACAAGTAATACGGTATAACGTTATAAATAATGCTAACTGTCATCTTGAATTTGTTTTAAAAGCAAGTAATTTCTAACAGATCATGGGTAACGTATCTGACTTCCATAAATTGGGAAATAAATTAATCCAACGTAATGTGAATTATTTAAATTACATGAGCTTTTGTAACTCATAAAGCAGCAAGCTTGGCGCAGTTGATAAGATCAATCTGCTAGTACCTTCTAGCTACAAGATCTAGGTTTCGATCCCGGCTACGCCGAGATTTGACTCTTTGGAGACCTTTCCGCCAAAGCTAACTAAAGCTCTCATCCTTTCAAGATCTGTAAATGAGTACCACCATCTACCTTGATCTAACCCACGATGGATTAGTGTCCCGTCCAGGGTGAGTCAAAGAGTCTCATTCACTTAACACTACAGAAACTGGAGATAAGCGCCGGCTCCATGGGCCACTTGGCTCGTAAAGGATTTAGCACAGCTTGTAACTCTTAAAAAGGCAACAAAAGCATTTTTGTGTTTAAAGTTGTTTTCCAGTGATAAGCTTGTTGACCTGTTTCTAGCGTGTGATTCAGGAACATTAAATGGGCTGGTTACAGTTCAGTGTGTTGCCATACAGGGTTGCCACTATTTACTTGATGTGAAATTCTATGACTTTTTCACGACTTTCCAGGACATTTTAAAGGAAATTCAGGACCTTCTCTATCAACTAAAACCTAAACGTTTTACACATTGTTTTAAAAACAAACTCTGTTGTTCGGCTTTACTGAATTGTCTGATCCTCAATGAAAAACAACCAATGACAGGTCACTTTGGACAAACATCAGGACTTGCGAAGTCGCGGTTTTTCTTTACAGTACTGTCGTATCAAAAAATTTTAACTAACAGCAAATTTTATTATTTTGGGAAATAAAGAAAGAAATTGGTTACCTATTCCAGGTTTTTCAAGAACCACAACCCAAATTCAAGAATATTCCGAGACCTGGAAACTTTTTCCCCCAGTTCCAGAACTTTGTGGGATTTTCAAGGACCGTTGCACTAATGAACCCTACCATAGTTCCAGAAATGAGCGAGTAATACTAAAAATGGCTCACCTAAAATACATTTTTAGAAGGGAACTGATGCAGTGGATATCATGTAGGTAACAATCCTTACTGAGATCTGGAGGGGTGTCACAGTCAAACGCCAACCTGGGTAGGAAGCAAGGCAAAAGACAAAATGTTTAACACTCGTAAAATGACTGAAGAAAACTATCAATGAATACATGATTGGCGCATATTAGCAAGGAAAGAATCGTAGCGAGAGGTTGAGCCACCTTTTGCTTGCCTCGGAAAGAATGGTCGTGAGAAATAAGGCAAACTTTTACCTTCCTCCTTTGTATGTTTGAAATCACTAGTACGACCACAAAATCAATTCAAACAAAACAACCACGTTTCGCGAGCAATCAATAACTGATAAAAAAATTTAATCCTTATATTCATTCTGTGATCTGAGATTAATTGATACGAAAATGGTTCACAAAGTAGAACTGGGGAGAGAGAGAGAGCAGCTTTTTCAAGTCATCATAACTTAACTCTTGACTTTTAACTGTGTATAAAAAGTCACGAGTGTGATTGGGGACTAACTTCTCTCTGATACAGGGAGAAGGGTGTGTTAGGGAAATGGAAGGAAGAGGAGGAGGAGTAAACGGAAGGGAGAATAGGTTTGGGCAGAAAAAGTAGGAGCACAGAGGAAACAGCAGGGTGGGTAGAGAGGAGCCTAGGGGAGGGGGCAGGGTCATACTATGTACTCAAAGTTTAAGGAAAGTGCAATCAATTGACATTGATTTAGTCCACGAACTACAAAAACAACATTTGCGGAAATATTAATTTAAGAGCATATGAAGACCATTTTGTCATTCATGTTCTTGAAAGGTTAAGTACGAGACAATTAGTTTACAAGCTTTCAAAACGTACCTGAGTTTTTGAATATTGGATGTCATTCCTGACAACCTGTAAACACCGTCTACTATTCCGTGTTTCTCGATCATTTCGCAGCATTTCTCCAGCACCAAAGGAACTAAAATGACAAATAATATATTAATTTTAATACACCGTTGATATACTGCCTTGTCATTAAGTACTGTGAAAACAAATTACAAAAACTGAGTCAGCGATCACGATACAATGCACCAATGAAAAACGGATGTTACTAAAACCAGAAATTTATGTTCCAGATGGAATCTAGCCTGCAGTACAGCCGTCTTTCATCGCTCACCGGTTTTGCGGAAGAAACGTCTGTGTTTCACGACCAGAAATTCCATATTGATGACATCATGAAATTTTGCACAATTATTTGCAAATTATGTAACAAATTTCACTTGGCATAAATTATACACCTGTTTCAAAATGGCGTATTGCAAATCAATTGCATATTTGGGATCATGATTATGCAAACTATCGAGCGGACCAATCAGTGCTCCTGACCAGATTTAGGACAAATTGACGTTATCAGTATGGAATTTCTGGTCGCGAATAGCAGATGTCTCTCTTGCGAAACCGGTGAGTGATGAAAGGCGGCTGTATTCACAGGCTAGATGGAACAAACAAACCAAAAACAACAAAAAAGAATAGTTTTTGAGTCAATTTACCTTCCCGACCAGTCTGTGCGAGATGCTCACCCAAGTCACCACCGAACGCTCGCTCTCTGAAAGAGACAAAAAAATAGCAGTAATGAGCAAAAAACAGAATTAGTATTATTTTAAAAATCAGTTTTGGTAGAATAACCCCAATCTGGGAGAAGGCTGGTATCCCTGAACTCAATACAAAAATTTAAATCAACTATGATCTTAACGCGACTCCTGATGAGTATTGTTACCATCACAATAGTTTACTAACTTGAGAATCCCGCTCTGAATTAGATGCGTTCTTGAGGGGCGTGACGAGAGAAAACTGCGAAGAAAACTGATGATTTTTCCACGTTTCTTGGCGACTGGAAAACAATTGAAAGCAATTTATGAGAATAATATCCATTTAACATTTTATATCAAAAAAACACCAGTGAGAAACGATACTCTTGGTTATAATGACGAGATGATAACGATGGTGGTGCTGACTGTTTGATAAAGATGGTAAGGTGGTGAAGATGACGATGGTGATGATAACCGGGACTTTAAGAAACCAGGACGGAAGAAATGACGACGTATATTTTTTGCTTTTTAAATCAGCGATAACTTTTTAGTTGCAACTTTGCCTGAGATTCTCGAATAGTAGAAGGTAAAAGTTTCAGTCTCGAAGGCAAACAAAGGTTGTCAAATGTTGTTGTTTGACGTTCACGTTGTCCACAGAACCCAAAAAGTGAGCTTTCCGTGGAGTATCAGTGAAGACGACGGCAAGCAAGTAGCCAGCTCGATCGCCACATTCCAGCGTGCAACTATTGTATTCATTAATTAAGGCTATTGTTCTTTGACCTTCGCGTCGTTGTTGCCGTTCTCGGATCTTACAGTCCCTAATGATGATGGTGGTGATATTATGGTAATGGAGATGAGCATTATGATTTAGACTGTAGTAAAAATCAAACTGGCGATGGTGGTGATCAAGGCGATGATGGTGAGGTTGATGGTAGTGGTGATGGTGATAACGTTGTTGATCACCATGGTGACGATGACGTCATGCGCGCTAAAAAAGTTTTTTTTCCTTTTTTTTCAAAAAGATAAAAATAGAACGGAAAGTTACCTGGCTTCATATGCGTTTTTGAAGAGGCCTCTGGAATGTGAGAACGTAACGTTTTATCACCGATAACTTCCACACACTGACTTGGAAAGAAGCCAACCTACACAATGTCACAACAAAACAATTTTGTCAGTAGAGACCATATAGTACTTTGCTGTTAGAAAGAATCTTTTTACTCAGAATTGGTGAAAATCGTTTTTCATACATTGGCCTGATATAAATTTCATTACAAAAATAGTCTAGTAAAACAAACGCTTTCAATTTCGTACCTAATTGCTTTTACAGCTGTCATAAAAACTACAACTATAACAACCATCTCAACAACATTATACACATGTATGGTCCCCGAGGGAAACAGATTTTTTTCCCTCGAGTCCTGATGTTTCCCGAGGGACCATATATTAAGTGCTTTGTTAAATATATAACAATCCTATCGCAAAAAAAAAAACACAACAACAGCACGGGAAAAACTGCGCAATTGTATCTTGGTCGAGATACATTTGAATTTGATCAGGGGCACGTGACCTAGAATCAGCCAATCACATTGCTCGTTTTGTTGAGTGAAAGTCTAGGTATATAATATATCTAATATTGTTGCTGCTGCTTCTTCTACTTCTATTATCACTCTATAAGCATCCATAATTACTACTAGCATCATCATTAGTGGTATTACTACTACAGCCATACTTCTACTAATAGTACCATTATACTTTTACAATATTATTACTCGAAATAGTACTGTAACAGACTGTATAACTACAACTACCGATATAAGTATTATACAAATTTGCTGTCATATTAATACATCACTATAAAGAAAAACCAATGAATAAACACGTTCAAACCTCGTAAGTCTTTTTCCCTCTCCACCACAAACTTTCATCGACGGGAGGCATATCTATGACGGAGATGATATCCCCAACCTACAAACCAATATGATATTTAGTAAGGTTATTATATAATCATCATTTTCTCACACGTGAGAAAAGCGTTTCGTCCAATGACAAAGCACCTACAAGGCGAATTGTGTTTTAGACAGGTTTGTCCCTCTTGTTCACAAAATTATTTCAGTGTAATTGAGCTTTTTGTAGTTTTATTTCAAATTTCTTAAGAGTCAAACAGAGTCAGAATCACAGTACCAATTTGAATGAACGGCAGAAAAAACATGTCTTTCATTCTCAGAGAAAATAAAGCGTTTACAGGAAATGTCCAAGCGACGAGTTTGCAAATTGCTGAGACTGAATGTGAATCTTCTTTCACAAAAAATTCAGCTCAGTGCCTGTACCAGGTGCATTCCGCGGAGGGCATTTTAACTTAACTCATTTTCGTCAACTTGTAGGTACAAACGCATAAATTAAGCATGTTTTTGATTTATCAAAAGACGATGACAGCCCAATGACAAACTCGTGACTTTGTTGACTTTATTAAGATATTTGCTAATTGTTAATATTGGACACATCAGCTAATGAGAACTTTCATTTTTTCATTCAGAATGTTTTAGTTTAAGCTTATCATTAACATAGTACCAGTTGATAGTTTTAGTGAATTCAGCGATATTTTTCCTGATGAAAGCGAATCAGTTTAAAGGTGAACACATAAAAACAATAAAATCTCAGTATGTGATTTTATTGAAAGAAAGTGATCAGAAAGCACTTTGTACGGATTCTTCACACTCGTTGGTTTTTCTTTCGATTTCAGATACATCACCAACTTAGGCGAAAATCCCATACACGCGCACTTAACATGAAGTAATCTCTATTTAAGCATTTCACAAGAAAAGGACGAGACAGTATAGTTACACAAAACACAGTGGCTTAGCTATCTTGCAGCTTAGGCACAAACTAGTAAGATCGTGCGAGTTCTTTATACGTTGGAAAGTTTTTAATCTCGTTTTAAGTACTGGAGATGTTTCGAGTGTTTACCGTTCAACTGCTAGAGAAACTCCAGAAACGAAACAAAAACTGCATGTTAATTTGCCATGTATATGAGGAAGTATCATAACTGACAAATACTGATAACTTATGAATATAAATTATTAACAACAATGATACAAATACCACTACAACAACAACAATAA
>JAOBAY020078617.1:0-11055 GCA_025331085.2 Zoanthus sociatus
TTCTACGGAAAACTATGATTTCCAAAGAACACAACTCCGTTTCCACAGAAAAGACATGATTATTTGTACTGAATATCTATTTTTTTCTACGGAAGGCGTGAGCCTTATGGGCCACCGTATCAAGCAGAAAGCCTGCGACGGTGAAATATGACAAAGAATACACTCTTTTTTAAATAACAACCTTTCTTCTAAGAACGTCAGACTGAAAATCGGCCAAAATTTAAGAACATGCTACGAGCACACCCGAGGCTGAGGAATGGCCGAGAACTTTATTTTGTTACATCACGGCACAAAATCATGGAATCGACAAATATTCGATAGTGCAGCATTGTCACTCATACATGAAAATTTTGCAAAAACAATTTGCATTGCAGAACTCATTATTTTCTCTTTCTGTATATCAAATATCGAAGCTTGTATCTTTTTAAATACACATACAGTCAGTGTGTTACACATACAGTGTCTGGACAGCAGCCAGTGACTAAATTTTCAGTTTCATAAACTAAACACGTGACGTTTGCGCTTAAGAAAAAAAAAGAAAATAAGTAAACAGGTTTTTTTTTATAAGAACCAGTAATTTTTCCGAAAAGGATATACACCAATTGTGTATGATTGAATTAAGAACATTTTAAAGAATATTTGAGGATGAAATCCCAAAAATATTTAATAACATTCATCATCGGCCCAAAATTATAACGCTCTTATAAAAAAAGAGTGTAGACCAATTTATAAACGAAATGCTTGTCACTGAATTTGGCGTTTCTACAAGAGATATTAGGCGGCCATAAAAGAGCGACTTCTAAATGTCTCACAACCCGACACAACCCGACTTTTGCTATGTCGCATGGTGACGGGCCGTATGGGTCATCGACATTTCATGCCACCGTGTGACACTTTATATAAATTATACACGGCCAGACTTTTGTTAAAATGTCGGTCCGTGACATCCGGCTTAAGACCTGACACGGGTCAACTTCTTCATCTTTCGGCTCGTGTCAGGTGGTGTAGTAAAGATTGCCAGCTTTTCATAGCATATTCTTTAAAGTTTAAGTGCTTCACGAGGAAAGGTCAAATTTTGCAAGCACTTTTAAAAATCGAATAGGATCAACCATTGGGTACCCCTATTTCGGTTATCCTCCTTCCTCCGAAATATTTTAAAAACCGTTATTGAACCATTAAAATAAAGCGGTCCGTTACAATTACCATTTAAAAGAGCCCGTCGAATCAGAGTAACTATATTTTGGTTAAAACCTAAAGAGTTTTTTAAAAAGTTTTTCAAGCATAAAATTAAGCCCTTACGGGCCCTCTCCCCTGGCCTCCTCGGGTAGTTACAAGTTACTCGTAAGCTTCCTGCTGGGAGGCAGCAAGAGGTTCATTGAAAGAATTTTATCAAAACATACAGTTGGGCTTCCCGAGATGGCAAAGGAATGCGATAAAGAAACTGAAACTAACTCTAAAAACAATCCCTCAGCAGACGTAAGCGACTTAGTAAAAGCAGCAAAAGCTCATCGAAGATCAAAAATTTGCCTGATAAGTTTTGTTTGTCTTCTGGGTGCAGTAATATTCTCTGTAATGGTAACCAGTGCGTTACTGTTTGTTAAGAATCACTTTGATCAGGTCAACAACTTGAAATTTGATCCTAACAATGGATTACTTCTTATTAGTAACTTTCGAGGAGTACAGGCGTTAAAAGGTTATCTCGGAAAGTCATTTGGTCGTTCTTTGTACAAGAAAAAGGTCAGAAGCGACTCTCTGTTTTACGAGTGGGAGAACACAGTCACTTTACGTATCTCCCAGGACTCCGAGCGATGTTTTGTGTTGAAATGGGGAGCGGGAAAGAGTGGTTTGTCTACATTTACGGATTGTTATGACCTAAAAGGTTCACACTGGTATGGCGGTGCAGAAATAAAAAAACAAGTGTGGCCTTTAGAGAAGGCAGAACTCGAAATGAAACCATTTTTGCCCGTGAACTACTTGCACCCGAAGAATACGGCTTCCTATGGTTCTGTACTTGAACGGTATTGGCTCAATTCCAAGGGAATAGCATTGTTAGTCAATGAATCAGTTCCTCTTCATGTTAGCTGGAACGAAAAAGGCGATGGGAAGTTTTGTCTTAAAGCTGATCGACAGGGATACCCAGCAAGCACCGTCCCCCATCATATTGCGTATCGACTCTGCAGCGGCAAGCATGCAAATGACACTCATTCTTATGTCGTAAAAACCTTTTTTCAACTTCCGGTGGATATACCTGATGTAAACATGATTAAGCAACCGATTTGGTCAACATGGGGAAGGTACCAAAAGGCTGTCAATCAAAGTATTGTACTTTCCTTTGCAAAGGAAATTGGACAGCACGGCTTTCCTCGCAGCCAGATTGATATTGGCAACACTTACTCAACCAGATATGGAGATTTTGATTTTGACCCAGTGAAGTTTTCAAATCCTAAGGTAATGATAGATCAGTTACACTCACAAGGTTTTCAAGTATCGCTTTGGATGCATCCGTTTGCAAATACAGATTCTAAAGCTTTTCAATCTGGAATGAAGTACTGGGTGAAGCAAATAGGAGGGGATGTATTGGGAATTGTAGAGTGGTGGAATGGAGCAGCCGCAGTTTTGGACACAACCAATGTGGAAGCACAGTCCTGGTTTACTGAGAGGTTAAAAGCATTTAGGACAACCTATGGTTTTGATTCTTTTCAGTTTGATGCTGGAGAAGTCAATTACCTTCCTATAGGATATGAACTTGCAAGCATTCCGTATTCCAACCCTGCATATTATAGCTATAATTATGCTACTATTGCATCAACTTTTGGGCGAATGGTTAAAGTGAGAGTTGGTTATAAATCTCAGGGCTTACCATTGTTTGTCCGAATTCTTGATAAAGACTCAGTTTGGGATGAGAACAATGGCTTAAGATCACTGATACCAACAGTTTTAACATTTGGGATTTTAGGATATCCATTTGTTTTGCCTGACGTAGTTGGTGGAAATACATTTTGCTCTATAATGGGTAGTAAACAATGTTTCATAATTCCAGATAAAGAACTATATATCAGATGGCTACAAGTGAGTGTGTTTCTACCTTCACTGCAGTTTGCTGTACCGCCTTGGGACTATGACAATGAGACGATTAATATTGCTAAGAATATGGTTTCGTTAAGAATAAAAATATCAAATGTTTTAGTTAAGTTGGCAAAGGGAGTTATAAAGACTGGTGCACCAATTATAAGGCCATTATGGTGGCTGGCACCAGATGATATAATAGCCCAAACAATTGATTCGCAATTCCTTGTTGGAGATGCCTATCTTATTGCACCTGTGTTGACACCCATGAAAGAAAACAGAGGCAGGCATAATGTTTACCTTCCTCAAGGCAAGTGGCAGGAAGAATTTGGAGCAAAGAGAGTTTTTGAGGTGAAAGAAGGACAGTGGCTTAAGTACATATTAAAATTGGAAGATTTACCATATTATTCTTATATTTCAGATATCAATTAATTTAAATTGAGTGAATATTAACAAAAGCTCATACTATAATTACACTGTCAGCATTCGTAAGGCCGAGGGTTAGTTGGAGAGATTAAGAGAAACTAGGAGAGCAGGTGCCATAGTTTAAGTAATTTTCTCTGATATATACATTAGTACAAAAAATTTTTGCAATTATAATGTTAATTGAATAAGAAAATTCTAGACTGCAAAATTGTCTCTTACTTTACCTGGAGATTGAAATCCAAGTGAGAGACAGAGAAGAGAAAATGGTCACACAGATGGGATTCTCTCCAAAATCTTCCATGGTTCCACTTTTATAATGCAATTGAATTTTAATTTCTGGTAAAGGAAGAGTGTTTGTGGTTTATGAAAATGAGGACACTGTATTAGAATATTTATTGTTTAGAATAATTTTCCCAATATTGGTTTAAATTCAGGTCATTAGATTTTTTTGTATGAAATTGATTTGAATTTTTGAAAAACTTGAAGAAACCTATGTGTGTAACCATTTAAACTGTCAAAAGATTGTTTTGTAAAAGAAAAAAAAGGTGTATAATGAACCATTAGTTTTTTTTCAAAAATATAAGATGATTTCACCATAAACTTTCAGTTTAAGAGTTTGCAAAAATGCATTGAAGTTTAAAATAACTTCAATGTTAATGAAAATCTTTAATAATTATTTACTGACTGCAAAGGATGTTTTAAGTGACACCTATTATTTTAAAATCAAAACATGTGAACATTAAAGTTCCATTCATCAAATTTAAGGTACTAGACTATAAATTTTTAATATTAACTCAACCTTTTTTTTCATTTCCTTTTGTTAATGAAGACTTTTGAATGATTTTGTATGATTTTAGAATTTTGTATAGAATTTTGAATGATTTTGTATATAGTAATGACTTTTAATGACTTTGTATAATTTGATGACTCTAGAGTTTTATATGACTTTTGAATCATTTTGTATATAAAGACTTTGAATTATTTTGTATATGAAGACTTTGAATGATTTTATTAAGAATGATTTCATAGATGAAGACTTTTGAATGATTCTGTATCAAGACTTTTGATTGGCAGTTGAATGCGTTACATGGATCTACATAGTTAGCCCAAGTATAATAATCAAAATTTGCATGGATTCCCATTCCAAAACAAAAATCTTTCTATGGCAAAGTTGAGCATTTTAAATTTGTTTCTTGAATATGTACATTTATGAACATATGCAGGCCCGTATGCAAAAATTTTGCTGGGGGGGATGGTGTGAACAAATTTTTTTGGGACCAATCCCCCCAGACATGACATTTTATCACAACTTTCATATTTTCAGGACAGCATGAAAATAATAAAGACCTGTGGAAAAAATATTTGGATTTGGACTGACAAATTTGATTTTATTTCAATTTATTATTGACTGAGATTGTTTTACAGGTAAATAAGAGTGCTAATATGCTTTGATGATCATTTTCCATCATAAACTTTATTTTTTATTACTTTTATAATCGAGTAGACTTTGTTAACCTTTACGGCTGTTGGGGGGTGCATGTACACCCCCCCTCCCCCCTCCTGCATACAGCCTGATGATATGATAGTTGTGGGTGCTCAATATGGTAGAGTAATTTAAAGTTGTTCTTAAAAAATGTATATTTTTAAAGTGTTTATTACATGCTTATAGTTATAAAATCAATTTTATATCAATCTATATTTATAGTTAAGATAAAAGAAAATAGTTCCCATTGGCTGTGTAAAATGCTGACATTTTAAGCATATTAAGAAAATCAACAGGAAAACTAAAATGTTATTTCTATCTTATCTGACAAAAGGCTTATGGTCCCAAATCAGTTGTCACTATTAACAATGATTTACTTTTGATCCTTGAGAGATGTCATATTTATAGGTTGTACCTAAAAAGTTTCAACTGTCTAATACACTTAAATATTTTGCGAAAACATTACATTATTAGCAAACTTTTCCACGATACTAATTGGATGATAAAATATGGGACTAGACACATAACAGACTTGAAATTTTTAATAATTATTCCAACTGTTGATAATAAAAATCATTAGTAATAACCAGATTTATTCATACTTGAAATGTTCTATTTTTGTATATTACATTGAAACAAAAATAAAAAACTTCATAATTACGTTACAGAACTTTTTTGACAGCTGGTGTTAGCTTTTATCAGTATTTGTAGCAGTTCGATACTGGCAGTCATTGTGGTTATTGCGATCGACGTTAGGAGAATGCAACCATATTGGGTTGCATGTGGTGAACATGGGATCCCTGTGCTTTTCCATGCGTGAAAATTCATGATTTTTTGCAGGGTTTGTACTAAATCTGTGCCTTTTTGAATAATTAATGAGGTACAACACGTAACTGTTTCCATTTTATATTTTAACATATTAACAGTTGTGGTAAAATGAAGTGTCGATTTTTCAACACCATTATATGTTGAACGCATTTTATAATCTAGGATTACTACTAGTAAGTTAATATCTTGCAGGTTGTACGACATCATTAGCTGATCAAGTCACTGACAGATAGTTCCAACACATTCAAGTGCTTTTAGCCCAAGACATTTTGCCAGATATTCCTCCTCTTTTAGTGCACTCACATGATAATGTAGTTGGTGACTGTGTTCTACAAATACATCAATTTGTATTTTAGGGTTCACATTTTGTTTTTGTTGAAAAGTTGAAAGGCAATACAAGGGTTATAATAAATACAACTTTTCTAATGAAAAGTAGAATCGCAATGAACCGAACATTCTGATAGTATCAATTCAAAACAATTTTTTTTTTCTTGTTGGTTAAAAGGTGCGAATGTTCTGCTTTCACTTTTTCCCCGCACTGCAACCATCATCATTGGCAAATCCATACCATAATGGAAAATCCCCCATACAACATTGATCGCCATCGTTATTAACAAAAAATTTACCAAGGCCATCAAAAGATAAAAACAGTCAAACGATGTGAAGCTTGTGTGAGATCTACTCTGCTGTATGGAGCAAAAACATTGGCATTGACAAGCAGACTGATGCGATGTTCCGAATGCTGAGAGATGTGTGGAGTTGACAACCATTCTCTTAAGACAGACAGAGAAGATCGAGATGATTTGGACATGTGAAAAGAGCAGAGGGGAGTGTGTTGGGTGAAGTAGGGGAGTTGAGAGTTGGGGGCGACTGCCCTAAGGAAAGCCTAAGAAAAAGTGGAGCAATGTGTCATAGAGGATAAGAACTTGCAAGTGAAGGAGCATATGGTGCAAGATCGACAGATGTGGAGGGCAGCCATCGCTCATCCAACCCCGTCCTATATGGAAAAATATGAACATTAAACGATGATGATAATATATTGCTATGTGGAATAAGAACCAATGTCACTGTAGGATGCCAATTATTTGTGATCATTACGGTAGGTCATAGAGCCAAAGTGCTTTGTTGAAGGGCTTACTATTTAGAACGTCAGCTCCACTTGCAGTGATTACCACAAATTTATTTTACATGTTTTACTTAGAGTACTTGACGATTCACATCAGAAGTTTTCATAAAAATATTCAACAAGAAAAGGCATTAGCATGACTTAATCTTTTAAAACTAATTCTATATAAACCCTCACAACACATTGACAAAAGTATGAGAAAAGTTTTTTTTATTTAATTTTGATTATTGTATTTAGTGTTCTTGTTGCTTCTTCCTCATGGCTGCAATCACAGTTTGCATTTCTTCTCGCTTTCTCTTGCCACGTACATGGGTCCCAAGCTAGGAAAGAAAAAAATTTGGTAATAAAAAGAACAAAATTTAGTTCCATGTTGATGACAAAACCATGCTATTTATTGTTAATAACAAAAATGAGCAATATTTCACAGTGTTTCAAAGACATCTTGACTTTATTTTTAAGTGATAAACATAACTATTATTTCAAACTTAAACTAAGTTACCAAGATGACTTTGAAACGCTATGAATTATTGCTCATTTTTGTCATTAAATGTACTTCAAAACCTTTTCCTCTGTATTTTTTTTTAAAGAATATCTTTTTAGTTCACTGAATACTCACTCTTTTCTTAACAAATTTAAGTGCTCTCTTATCTTTGCCAATTCTAAGCAACTCCATGCAGCGTTTTTCATAAGGGGCGAAGCCAGTTACTTCCCTGATCAGATCTCTGATGAATTTAACTCTCTTGTTAGCAACCTACAAAGTAATAGAACAAAAAATATAGTAAACTTTTATTATGAGCTACTCATGTAAACAAAGTAGACATGAGAAGAGTCATCAAGCAGCAAAAAATGAGAAAGAGATCATTATGCCTTTCAATGATCAAAATTCTGTTGACAAAATAAGATCAGCTAAGTATTACACACAGCTAATAATCTAATTTGATCACAACAAAAACACGGGGGAGTCACTACATGATGCCCTGCCACTATTGTTCTTATTTAACTGCACATTTATTTCTAAAGATTAATAAATTCACAGGAATAAATAATCAACAGTTGCAAAGTATTCTGTAGTTAAACTGACCCAAGAAAGTTAAACTGCAGCCATTTCAAAAAGCTGTCATTCAAAGCTTGACTATTTATTGTACAAGATGCTTTTTGTCAGGAGCTTAAAACCTCTTACCATCCAATCAGACCCTATCAAAGCAAAACTGTTTATCTAACCTTTGTTCTGCTAATATTATTGTTTTGGTTTTTACTTTAAAACATTTTTTCTTTTCTTTATTTCATAATTATGTAGTTCAACTGATATCCTTGATAATCACAACTACATGCAGTTGAATCGTCAAGTTTTAGCATCTGTGTTGATTTAAAAATCATTTTCTATATCGTTTTTTACCTTTATTAGCTCCCTAAGTTGTTCCATATGACAGTAGCACGGCTGGCATAGTTTATTAAATGCAGGGTCGCATATAAGAGCCGGGAGCCGGCAAAGTTCTCCAGCTTCTGGTCAAAGTTTTACCTGCTAATTTTATTGCTTTGAGAGCCAATCATATAGCTGTAAACCCCCAAAAGTGGGAGACATCTTTACCCACCAATTGATGTGGCAGAATAGTCTCATGTATTCTCATCATTCATTGGCTTAAAAGTTGCTCCAATAGGAAGAAAAGACAAGGAGGAAGTCTGTTTTATTTTTTTATGAAGTATTCAATATTAGTGGACTTAAAAAGCGGGAGATTTAAGTATTGAAGCATGAGGACAGGAGATGATGCAAAAAGTCTCCCATCAAAACTGGGAGAGTTGGCATCGAAGTAATTGTATCTCCCACTTTTCCAAAACAATACTGTGAAATCTCTACCTTTTACCACACTAAGTCCTTGCTTTTCTGCAACTTTAAATATTTGAGAGACCTTCTTTTCCACCTACGTCGACTCACTCCTTTTAAGATGGGAAAAGATGTACCAGCTTGTACTGAGAGCTAACT
This sequence comes from Zoanthus sociatus, assembly GCA_025331085.2. Lineage (NCBI taxonomy): Eukaryota > Metazoa > Cnidaria > Anthozoa > Zoantharia > Zoanthidae > Zoanthus > Zoanthus sociatus. The sequence continues at coordinate 8,911 of JAOBAY020078617.1, forward strand.
TGTGATGAATGTATGTCCCATTCAACTCTCATTGACTTAACACTAAAGATTCAACCAGAGACAAGCACTGGCTCTAATGAGCCCTTAAATGTGGATGTAGAATAAAACAACTTTGCAAATTCCGTGGTCATTGTCAACCTCAAAAAGTTCATCGATGTTATAGAAGTTCAGTTTTGCTCCAGTTTTTTGCTAATTACTTACAAGCTAGATTAATATATCTGCATTGCATTTGGAAAAAATTGTGCAATGGAAATAGTGAACAATGCATATGTTCATACATATAAGGGATAATTTCTGTATTGGTACATGTTTAGTCATGCAGTTCACACTATTGTATTTGCCAATACTGAAGTATGGACAGCAAGTCAACCTACCCCCTTACGCCTTGACGGCCTTGGTTTCTGGACATTCTTTGTGACCCTGTGGCCTTTCTTTAGGCCTACTGCCATCTCAGTGGGCGCCATAACTGCTGCTGACAAAAACAGAATCACATATAACTTCTGCAAATGTCTTTACTTTATCCATTCAAAACAATCTTTAACAATTTAAAATGATAATGCAAATGGAGAACCATAAAAATCGCCAGCAAACAACTGGGATATAGTCAAGATGTCCCCCTAAAGAATTTTTTGCAAGATTTTGTGCTTAAATTTTTTTATAAGAACCCTAACCCTTTATATGTTTCACTAGTAGTTATATTGTTGGGTTAGGGTTTATTATAAAAACAAAGCACAATATCTTACAAAAAATTCTTCAGGATGGCTTCTTCTCGATTATATCCGACAACTAAATTCTAAACAGTGCGAAAACATCACTACTTCCAGCCATTACTGAAATAGAAGGGCTACCGTCACTGCAGTATGGCATGTCACTTAATTGACGCTAACTGAAAAATGGACCTAAGTGATGTGCAACGAGTATAAAAAAGATCACAGTAAGAAGTAACACTGTCGCTTACTGTTGATCACAGTAAGAAGTAACACTGTCGCTGGGAACAATTTATTCAAGAATTTCCTGTGGTATGAAATAAATATACCTTAACAAAATAGGCGAGATGATGACATTACAGCATGAAGTGATTAAATACAACTTTATTCAAAAGTTTACGTTCAAACAAAAAAAATGAACGTTTGTCTTAAGCAGGCAAACTCTGAAAAATCTAATATATAGTAAATATGAAATAAAGTCAAAGGATTACTGAAGGAAAGATAGATTTACCTGGTTTATTTCTCACACCGAACAATATGGCTGAAATCAACAGAAAGAAAGGAAGAGCCTGCGTTCCTGGCAAACACTTGTCAGTGGTAGCCTCGCCGAGTCCCTTTAGTGGCTGCCGGCAAAAGCTAGCTGATAAAGACTGGGTCTGACATACATTTATTCCTATATCGGAAGCCAAGACGTGGCGTTCTGTCTTGAACGAAGAGAAAATATTTGTTTTAAATTAGTTTTGGAGACATGGATTTTGCGCTCCAAACAGTTGAAAGTGCTAGCAAAACTCATCCTAAACCTGCTGGTAAGAGGTTTTCCTACGGAACGGCCGGGTTTCGCGGAAATGCTTGTGGTCTTGACTCCGTCATGTTCCGAATGGGTCTGCTTGCAGTTCTCAGGTCAAAAGCCAAACCTGGTAAAGTGATCGGGGCAGTAATAACAGCTTCACATAATCCAATTGAAGACAATGGTGTGAAACTAGTAGATCCTTTGGGAGAGATGCTTGAAGAATCCTGGGAAAAGTATGCGACTCGATTAGCAAATGCAGAGGCAGGAGAGTTAGCTGGTGAACTGAAAGGCATTGTAACGCAAACAGGTTTAGATTTTGCAAACAGTGCCAGTGTGGCGATTGCACGTGACACGAGGCCAAGCGGAGATGAACTGGTGAAGTCGCTGATCGATGGGATTAATGCACTATCTGGTACATACCATGATTATGGTGAGAAAGAAATTTTAGTCTTGATGGTAAAATTTTCGTATTGGGGCGTACTATTGTTCAATCATACAAACTAACCCTTACCCAGACCCTAACCTCTATAGCAATATATGCAATGAAACTGCATTCATAAATAAGTACGCCCCAGAATGGAAATTATCCTATCTTCATTTAGATGAGAGTTTATGTTTGTTTTATCGTTGCGGGAAGAAGGATGGGGG
>JAOBAY020078638.1:0-11050 GCA_025331085.2 Zoanthus sociatus
AGGCAATTTTTGCTGCCTAAATTTTTACATACGCTAGTGCTCGCACCTACAAATACATCTTATCTCAAGTGGTTTGACAACATGATCAGATCAAAATTACGATCTTGGCTGAAATTGCCAAAGGATACGCCAATAGCATTCTTTTTTGTTAATGTGAAGGCGGGCGGGTTGGGTTTTCCATCACTGAGACATGTTATTCCAGACCTTGAAAAGAATAGATTAAATGAAATGCTTAACGCTACTGATCCTATCTCTCAATGTCTTATTAATACACAATATTTTAAAGGAAGTATGTCTGCGCTGTCTAAACCTGCTAAAATTGGTAATATACTAGCTCATGATAGAAATCTATAGCCAACGCATGGGCGTATATCCTATATGCATCGCTGGACGGAAAGGGGTTATGCCAAGCTAACGGATGTCCAGAAGCTCCTCATTGGATATATGATCCACCATTAAAGCAAGGGGGTAAACAATTTGTGGGCACAATACGGGCGAGAGAAGGGGTCCTATACTCCAAAACTGGAGGAAGTAGAGGTCGGGAAAATGTTGATGTGAAGTGTGATGCGTACCTTAAACCATCCTCAGCACAGCACATGATTCAGGTGTGCCCCCGCACACACGGACCCCGGGTTAAAAGACATAATGATGTTGTTGAATTTGTTAGATCTAGTGTAGAGAAAAAGGGTTTTAAGACCATGATTGAACCATCCATACACGATTCCCAGCTGGGATTGCAGAAGCCAGATCTTGTTATATATAATGAAGTTAAGGCGTATGTAGTGGATGCCACAATTGTGTCGGACTCAGCATCTATGGATGCTGCTCATGAGCAGAAGATCACTTATTACAAACAACCTATAATATATCTGTGGGTGAAGCGATGTACATCTGTGAGTAAGCTGGAGTACGTGGCGGTTGCGGCCAATTGGCGAGGTCTAATTTCATCAGCGACTGGAGCCTTCCTTAGGAGGACCTTGGGATTCAGTCCGAGACAATTGGCGCTCCTGAGCCTCAAAGTGGCGGAAGGTTCGGCAACAATACATAAATTCTTTAACAAGTCTACTTATAGGGTGGGATACCTATGAATGGGTTGTTGTTTTAACCCTTGGGACCATTAGTGTTGCTCGTACAGTGTAAATATCCTGACCGTTCTTTTAAGAATGATGAACATCATAGTTGGGATCACTGTATGTCTTGGATTCTTTTAAGTGTCAGCCAACTTGCGAGCCTAACATATCCTGACTTGGGGTTTTTATGTTTTTGGTTATTTATTTGTTTGTTTTTGGTTGTTTATTTAAAATAAAATAAAATAAATTATATATACATAATTTTTTTTCTTAAATATCAAATTTAATAAAATGAGTCTTACTATATACGTGAAAAAATAAAAGCGAATCTCAATACGAGTGCTGACGTTACCTTTATGACGTCCGTCAACATACCGTAAGCTCCACGATGCCACTTGGTGTCCATTACCATCCAAAGTTAGTACCTGGACAGGACATTCTATCGCAAATGCTTAGGATGGCAAAAACTGTACAAGTCTGTGATTGATGCTTGAATAAACAGCCTGCGAAGAACCACATTATCACACATATTACTTTGCAGTGCAACAGTACCAAACTTCTCTTATCTGCCTGCACTCAGATGCTGCGACTCCTGGCTAGAGGAACCAATGCAATGTAAAAAAGTTGCAGTCCTGGCTGTTGTAACAGACTATGAGAAGTGCAATGAAAAGGCCCTACTAGAAATCGAAAAGATATCTGAAAACAACATAATGCCGCCGGAACTTCTTCTCCTGACACCACTTCCTGATGTTTTTCACATCAGTAAAAAGTCTCAAATGCAGCTGGTCAAACTGGTTTATAGATCTTAATGGGCAAATGTCTAATCTAGTATTAATATGTTGTGAGACTCAACAGATTATATGACGCGGACAAAGAGCTACCACCTCTAGGCACTAGTGACAAAATTATGAAAAAACGCAAAGCGTCAGTTGTGCAAGTTTTAATTGTTTTTGATGCGAACAAAAAACCTTCTTGGAGAAAGAAAGACCTGCCTCTTATGGAAACTTTGCTAAAAAAAATTGTCAAGTATCAGAAACGTTGGGAGTCCGAAAAAAATAAAGTTGAAGCACGTGTAATTATCTAAATGTTTCAAATATCATATAGAAAAAGGTTGCAAATAAAATGTCTAAATTGTGTAAATGAGATCGAATCAACAAGTAATAAATATCTGTAATAAATATATGTACTTATATTGATTTCCGCTTTCAACAACTCTTACTGTCCTCATTTCATAATATATATTAAAACTTCAATCTGATTGCCATCTACAAGAACAACATCAACAACATATATTACTTGTGCCGGTAGGCAACGAGTCAAGGATTCGGCTCCATGTCTTTTTTTATTGTTTGGGGGGTCGAGCTTTCACAAGCGCATGTGTAGTTTGAGCTTTGCGACTGGATTGCTACCACGTGGTAGCTGAGTGATCATTGTGGAGATTTGTTTGCTGCGACTTACGTCGGTAATTTTTAGTTTTATTGAAGATTGAATTTATAGTCAAACTCAAAGTTTAGTCAAAAGTTGAATGAAGGTTAACTTTTCAAAGACCTAACAACGACTTGTCTGCCGGAACAGTAAATTTTGAATATGAAAAAAACTTACAACTCAGCTGTGATCCTTTTGGAATTCAACGGTTCAATCAGGAGGTAGGTAGAATACAATTTTTATTACGTACGTTGAGTTATTTAGACTTTTAAGTCAGGCTTTTAAATATTCGAAAGATAAAAGCCCAAAAGAAATTGTGTCATTTCTGTGTTCATGTTTAGCTTTCGCTCGCATTGTGGTAATTGTTTACAACGCTGTCACAGCAGAGAAATGTCAAACATTGCAAGTTTAACTTAAGCAAGGAAACCTATTCGAAAAAGCAAAAAATTAAGGCTATCCGTTTTTGCGTTACTGTCAAAAACTTTCCAAAGTCACTGAAATTCATTGTTTTACACATGTTTTGGCTCTTGACGAATTTAGCAAATATTTCAGGGGCCTCAAAAATCTAGATATTTTTCCAGAAATCGCTAACAGAAGATTAAGAAAATTCCATACTCAAAAAGGTTTATCAAAGGTGTAACCGAGAGCGTAAAATTTTCTAGTTTCCAGGTATATCTTTGTTAGTGCCATTTCAGGCTCCCTGTGGAGCGCGGGCACTAAGGCCCAAAAAACCACATGTAAGAAAAAAGATGGCAGCCAGCATGTTTTGGGGCTGGCTGCAACATTTGGAATTGTCATTGTGTTTAAATTCTAATTTCACAAGAGAAGTCCATCGTGTTTGTAAGTACAATTCAATGTAGTATTCCTAAGAGATAAATTTACAGTAATATTTAGTTTGCTAGCGGTTAAGTTTGAATATTTGTTTGTTTAGAAACCGCTACACGCAAATGTTATGGTACCACGCTCCAGTGAGATTCAGCGAGTATTAAACCAGGGTTATATTATTTAAGTAGTTGATTGATCGGCGACTACATTAAGTTTAAACACGATGATGAGTTTTACGAGTGATGAAGTTCAAGACAAACTGAGATCTACAGAAAATAAAATGGATGTTCGTCAAGTAAATGCTACTGAGCTAAAGAATAAGAGAGCTGGTTACAAGTCGACTCTAACGAGATATAGAAACCAGATTTTGGATTTGATGGACAATGAAGATAATGTTAAACAAGTGAAGTCAGTTATTATTGATATGGATAACATTTTTGAGAAATTTTCTGAGACTCATAAATTGTTTAGTAGTTATGTTGATGAAAAGGAAGTTGGTGTTTTGGCAGATTATTACAATGAGGTGTTGTTGTTGTGTAATGGAGTTAAAGAGAGAGCGAGTGGGTGGATGGCTGGTATAATTAGTAGGGTTGGTAGCTCTGAGGTGTGTCTAGAGGACTCTGTGAGCAATACAGGTTGGAGATATGGTAGTCGTACTGGTACATCGAGAACTTCCAGAGTTAGTCGTTCATCGCAAAGTTCGGTGAAGGCTAGGCAGAAGGAAGAAGAAGCTAAGCGTAAAGCTTTGCAGGCTAGAATGCAGTTCCTTAGCATGAAGCAACAATTAGCACAGAAAAGATTTTATCTGCAACAGGAGGAGGCAGAGAGAAAATTTCGACTTCAGCAAGAGGAGGAATATTTAAATTTGCAAGGCGATCTGGCTGAATCAATGGCTCGTGAAGGAGTTTATGCAAAGGCTAAGAGCTTAGGTAGTGAATGCAATCCTGTAAATCCTGTTTATGAGGAGCCCAAGTGTAGTAAACCCCAGCTTGTTAAAACAGAAACCTTAGACCCTCTTTCCCCTGAATTCCCTATACCAAGCCTGAAATTAACTGATAACCCTGCAGGCCCACCAAGCAACAATAACAATTATAATAACAAGTGCCTGGATACTCTGATAAATATCCAGGAAACTCAAATGAAATGTGTGAAAGATTTGGCTGCTCAGCAAGAGCGTAGTGTATTGGCTTTAACCCTCCCTGAGCCTGAAGTACCTGTGTTCTCAGGAAATCCTGTCCAATACCGAAACTTTATAAGGGCCTTTGAATGTTTGATAGAGGCCAAGACCCAGAGCAGCAGCTCTAGGCTGTACTATTTGATTCAATATACTGCCGGTGAAGTACAAGAGTTAATGAAAAGCTGTCTTGCCATGAGTCCTGATGAAGGCTATAAGGAAGCCTGTAGATTGTTGAAGTCCAAATATGGCCAGGATTATAAGATTGCAGCTGCATTTGTGGATAAGATTACCAAGGGTGATCAGATAAGACCAGATGATAGCAATGCTCTCCAGAAGTTATCTGTCTCACTTGTAAGTTGTAGAAACACTTTAAAGGAAATTGGTTACTTGAGTAAAATAGAGAATCCTGATAGCTTGAAAGCCATTGTAGCTAAATTGCCATATGACCTGAAGAAAAAATGGCGTCTCAAGGCAGATGATATATCAGAGGAGCAAAGGAGGGAAATCAAGTTTGACGATATTGTTAGTTTTGTTGAAAGGCAGGCGCGCATAGCCTCACACCCTATATTTGGTAAACTAACTAAGGGAGGGGAATTGAATGTAAATAAGAAACCACAGAGCCCTGTGAAGAATAAAGTCCAGAGACATAACATTAGACAAACATTTGCTACTAGCATACACCAGGCAGATGAGGAAACTTATGCAAGTGATAACAGTAAGGTTTCTGAAGGGTCGAGATCACAAGTAAATAGTTCTCAGGTGAATTCAAAGGGTACCTTTGAAAGGGCCCCTGAACACACAAGCAATCAGTCTTGCAATGGTGTAAAGAAGGGAAGTTGTCTAAAGTGTGAAAGCACTACTCATAAGCTGGATGACTGTCAAGAGTTTAAAGGGATGAGTTGTGAGGACAGAAGGAAGTTTGCTTGTAGTAAGGCCTTGTGCTATAACTGTTTAATTCCATACCACAGAGCAAATAAGTGTAGGAAGAAAAATAATTGTCAAAAGTGCTCCCAGAATCACTCGACATTGCTGCATTTGGAACCTCCCCCAAGTAGAGTCAACAATGGGTTTGTAGAGAGAAAGGAACCCAGGGGGTGCATGGAGTCCGTTGCTCTTCCCATGGTGCCAGTAAAGGTCAAGGCCCATGGGTCAGACCCAGTAATTACCTTTGCATTTCTGGACAGTGGGTCCAATTCCACCTTTTGCTCTGAGCAATTACTACAGCGATTAAAAATTGAAGGGAAAAAGACAAACTTGAGCTTGTCTACCATTCATGCTGAAAATAGCCCTGTCGAATGCCAAGTTGTGGATTTAGGACTTTATGATCTTGATGAAAATGAATTTTTTCCCCTTCAATCAGTATTTTCAGCACCCAAGTTACCAGTGTCATGTGAAGACATCCCCAAACAGAAGGATATTGATAGATGGCCCCATCTTGCTGACGTTAAGTTGCATCAAGTAGAGGCTGATGTAGGTCTGTTGATCGGTAATGATCATGCTAAGGTGCTTGAACCCATTGAAGTAAGGCATAGTGAGAATGAAGGACCTTATGCGGTTAAGACTGTGTTAGGCTGGACCATTAATGGACCCCTGGGAAAGTCCCAAGATGTTAAGAGAGTTACGGCTAATTTGATTGATGCATGCCCAGAGTTAGAAAGACAGTTTAGACAATACTGCAACATGGAGTTCAGTGACTCTTCTGCAGATACTTCAACACAGATGTCACAGGAGGATCGTAAGGCATTAGCCATTATGGAACATTCTGTTAAGTTGATAAATGGGCACTATCAGATTATGCTTCCTTGGAAGGTGTATCCCCCAGATCTACCTTGTAATAAGCCATTAGCTGAACACAGGTTGAATCAGCTGAAGAGACGGTTTGTCAAAGATCCAGGGTTGAAGGAGAAGTATGTTGCAGTTATTGATGATTATTTGGCCAAGGGTTATGCAGAGAAAGTCCCAGAAGATGAGTTAGACCGGTCCGACGGAGCAGTATGGTACTTACCACACCATCCTGTTTTAAATGAAGAGCGACCCGGAAAGGTTAGACCTGTATTTGATTGCGCTGCAAGGTATCACAATGTAGCCCTCAATGATTGTTTGTATCAGGGACCGGACTTGAACAACAATATGATAGGAGTGCTTACAAGATTTAGACAAGAACCTATTGCACTAATGTCAGACATTGAGAGTATGTTCAACCAAGTTCGAGTTACTCCAGAACAGTGTGATGCTTTGAGATTTTTGTGGTGGCCTGGTGGGAACATAGAGTTGAGTCCTGAGGATTTTCGCATGAAAGTTCATTTATTTGGGGCAACCTCGTCTCCTAGCTGCTCTATTTTTGCCCTCCACAAGACAGCTGAAGACAACCGTGAATTATATTCAGAGGAGGCAGTTAATACTGTGAAGAATAACTTTTATGTTGATGACTGCTTAAAGTCAGTACCGGACGAGTATTCAGCGGTTGATTTAGTAGAGGAATTGAGAGAAATGTTGTCTCGTGGAGGTTTCAGATTGACTAAGTGGCTTACCAACTCTAGGCGAGTAGCAGAGTCGATTCCTGAGTGCGAACGGGCCAAGTCTATGAAATGTTTAGACTTTGATGGAACTTTAGTTGAGCGAGCACTGGGACTTAGTTGGTGTGTGCAGTCCGATACCTTCGGGTTCAAGGTCAAGGTGAAGGACAAACCCCCCACACGGCGTGGAATTCTATCACTTGTGAGTTCGGTGTTTGACCCCTTGGGGTTTGCTGGCCCTTTCCTACTTCCAGCCAAAGTACTGTTGCAAGATCTCTGCCGAATGAAACTGGGGTGGGACGATGACATACCTGAGCATGCGTTAGAGTCGTGGCAGCAGTGGCTATGTGAGCTCCCTGAGTTGCCAAAGTTTCATGTTGACCGCTGTGTCAAACCTGTAGGCTTCGGAAATGTGCTGTCTAGACAACTGCATCATTTTAGTGATGCTTCCCAAGTGGGTTATGGTGCAGTTACTTACCTGAGACTCACAGATGAAGATGGTCGAGTTCACTGTTCGCTGATGATAGCCAAGTCTCGTCTTGTGCCGTTGAAGACTGTCTCAATTCCTCGGCTGGAGCTTTCGGCTGCCGCCATATCGGTCAAGTTGGACACAATGATGCGGAAGGAGCTTGAAGTACCCATCGATGCATCATATTTTTGGACTGACAGTACGACAGTGTTGAAATATGTGAAAAATGAAGACAAGAGGTTCCACACCTTCGTAGCAAACCGTGTGGCACTTATCCGTGATGGCTCTGACCCTTCCCAGTGGAAACATGTAGACACAAAGGTGAACCCAGCTGATGATGCATCACGGGGCCTGAGAGCTCAAGACTTCCTTCATTCTACACGTTGGTTATCTGGTCCAAACTTCCTGATGCAACCAGAGGTGGAGTGGCCAAATTCTGAGGTTGAGCTGGACCTTCCTGAAGGGGATCCAGAAGTAAAGAAGACAATCGTGAAGTCATGTACTGCTGTAGTTGAGGAGAGACAGCTGGGGATGGACGCGATTCTGCAGAGGTTTTCGTCGTGGTACAGACTTAAGAAGTTCGTGGCTTGGATGCTACGCTTAAAGAAAAACTTAAGAGAAGCCAGCAGAAGTAATACTGAAGTAGAATTCCTGAAGGTGAGAAAGCCTGAACCTATAACGGTAGATGAAATGAAGGAAGCAGAGTTGAGTATTGTGAAGTATGTCCAAGGGAAATCCTTTGCTGAAGAGATCCGTATTCTGCAGAGAAAGACTGGTAATGAAGTGAAGGCTGCAACCGAAAGGCTATTATCAAAGACAGCAGTCAATATCAAGAAGTCAAGTAGGTTATACCAGCTGGATCCCGAATTGAAGGATGGAATACTGAGGATTGGTGGACGTTTGCAGCATTCAGGTTTGTCGGAGGAGGCTCGTCACCAGGCCATCCTGCCAAACGATCATCATGTCACTAAGCTAATAGTACGACACTTTCACATTGTCTCAGGACACTCAGGAAGAGAATATGTCTTATCACAGCTAAGAAGCAAATTCTGGGTGATTCGTGGAAATGCTACTGTAAGAAAGATTCTGTCACAATGTATTGATTGCAGAAGAAGACAAGCCCCAGTTTTAGAACAGAGAATGGCGAACTTGCCAGAGGATCGTGTTACTGCCGGCCTCCCACCTTTCACAAATGTGGGGGTAGACTTTTTTGGACATTTCCTAGTAAAACAAGGAAGATCAGAGGTTAAAAGGTATGGCTGCCTTTTTACGTGTCTTAACATCAGAGCGGTTCACATCGAAGTGACACACTCACTTGAAGCTGACGCATTTATCAATGCATTCCGACGATTTATGGCCAGGCGCGGAAAACCAGCTGAGCTGAGAAGTGACAATGGGACAAATATAGCAGGTGGAGAGAAGGAGATCCGTGAGAGTATTGCTCAGTGGAACCAACAGCAAGTTCACCAAGCATTTCTGCAGCTAGATGTGAAGTGGATCCCCAACCCTCCAGCGGGGTCACATCATGGGGGTATTTGGGAAAGATGTATACGCACAACTAGGAAGATTCTCTCAGCCTTACTGAAACAGTATGTCTTGACTGATGAAGTGCTGTTGACAATTATGTGTGAGGTTGAATCAATAATTAATGGAAGGCCTTTAACCACCGTCTCTGATGACCCAAGAGATATGGAACCATTGACCCCGAACCACTTGCTTCTCCTAAGGAGTGGTCCAGTTCTACCTCCCGGCATATTCAGAAGGGAAGATGTGCTTTCTCGCAGGAAGTGGCGCCAAGTCCAATTCCTAGCAAACCAGTTTTGGAAGAGGTGGACAAAGGAATATCTTCCTTTGTTGCAGCTAAGACAGAAGTGGCACCAACCACACAGAAATGTTATGGTCAACGATATTGTCCTCGTAGTTGATGATAGTAAGCAACGTGGAAAGTGGCCCCTAGCTAGGGTCATTTAGGTTATGCCAGGACCCGATGGGTATTTTTGACGCGTCAAAGTGAAAACTCAGACGTCAGAGTATGAGAGACCGATTGATAAATGTGTGCTGCTGGAGGCAGCTGATTACACAGAGTAGATGCCTCAGCGCAGATTTCAACGATGCCTCAGCGCAGATTTCAACGATATATTAGCGCAGAGTTCGACATACTACATTGTGCTGCTTTTGACAATACGAAAAATATGTTGACATTAATTTGACTGTTGTAGTTAACTGAAGTTATCCTTTGAGATAGTTACTGTTTAAATGTACCCCTCGTGGAACATTTAAAGGGGTGGGGATGTTAGTGCCATTTCAGGCTCCCTGTGAAGCGCGGCCACTGAGGCCCAAAAAACCACATGTAAGAAAAAAGATGGCGGCCAGCATGTTTCGGGGCTGGCTGCGACGTTTGGAATTATCATTGTGTTTAAATTCTAATTCAAGAGAAGCCCATCGTGTTTAAACCGCTACACGCAAATGTTATGGTACCACGCTCCAGTGAGATTCAGCGAGTATTAAACCAGGATTATATTAAGTAGTTGACTGATCGGCGGCTACACAGGCTGATACAGACTGCTACACGGTGATACAGGGTGATTCAGGCTGATACACGGTAATAAAGGGAGATACAGGGTGATACAAGGTGATACACGGTGATACAGGGTGATACACGGTGATACACGGTGATACACGGTGATACAGGGTGATACAGACTGACCCAGGTTGATACAGGCTGATACAAAAGTGATCCAGGCCGATACAGAGTGATACATGGTGATGCAGGCTGATACAGGCTGATACACGGTGATAGAGGGTAATAAAAAAAATGATACATGGTGATACAGGGTGATACATGGTGATACATGTTTATACATGGTGATACACGGTGATACACAGTGATACACGGTGATACACGTATAAGATCCAGCGAAAAGCTCACGTATTTAGAAATTTTTAAAAAGTGTCAAGGGAAACGAAAAATACTTCGAATTATCGGGGTTAAGTATAGGTACACCAGGGTCACCTTTTATACCTTTATTTAATCTATTATCACAATATAGATGAACAATTTGTTGTCTCAGATTGTTTTTAACAAGTTTTTCGTTTTTCAGAGATTTCTCAGTGAAAGTCAAACATTGTTCAACCACTTGTCGCTAAACGTTCCTCAAATGTTGTCAGTCACTTATAATTATAATAATAATAATAATAATTATAATAATAATAATAACAGTAAATTTATATTGCGCATGCTACATGTGGATATGTTCGCATGCCCATTACAACTTGAATAAGATAAAGAATATCATAATTAGAATAATCTAAAAATTGAGAATTTTAAAATAACAACGGTAATAATAATTAAAATATCTACACTGTATTACAGATCAAATAATAAGTCTTAACGGCGGTCTTAAAAACGTTAAACTAGAAGAAATGTTCCGGATTGTTGGAGGTAAAGCGTTTCATAGGGTTGGATCGGCCTGTTGAAAGGCTCCGTCACTGAGAGTAGCCCTGTGTTTAGCACTTGAGGGGACCAGTTGGAGAGCACAATTAGATCGCAGATTATAACGTGTAGGAG
>JAOBAY020078647.1:0-11050 GCA_025331085.2 Zoanthus sociatus
CCAACACTATCAACAACTATATGTTTGGCTAAAAGGCTTGAGGCTTGAAGGGTTAATACTAATTACGTTACTGTTATTATTACTGTTGCTGTTCCCGTCGCTGATATTGTTGCAATTATCATTATTGATACTGTCGCTGTTGCTGTTGTTGATACTTTGTTGTTACTGTTGTTGATAGTGTTGCTGTTAATGTTGTTGATAGTGTTGCTGTTACTGTTGTTGATAGCCTGTTGCTGTTACTGTTGTTGATAGTGTTCTGTTACTGTTGTTGACAGTGTTGTTGTTAGTGTTGTTGATAGTATTGTTGTTACTGTTGTTGATAGTGTTGCTGTTACTGTTGTTGATAGTGTTGCTGTTACTGTTGTTGATAGCCTGTTGCTGTTAATGTTGTTGATAGTGTTGCTGTTACCGTTGTTGATAGTGTTGTTGTTACTGTTGTTGATAGCCTGTTGCTGTTACTGTTGTTGATAGTGTTGTTGCTAATGTTGTTGATAGTGTTCTGTTACTGTTGTTGATAGTGTTGCTGTTATTGTTGTTTATAGTGTTGCTGTTACTATTGTTAATAGTGTTGCTGTTACTGTTATTGATACTGTCACTGTTACCGTTGATACTGTTGCTGTTATTGTTGAAACTATTGTTGTTACCGTTGTTGATACTATTGCTGTCATCGTTGTTGATACTATTGTTGTTACTGTTGTTGACAGTGTTGCTGTTACTGTTGTTAATACTGTCACTGCTACCGTTGATACTGTCGCTGTTACTGTTGTTGATACTATTGCTGTTACCGTTGTTGATAGTGTTGCTGTTTCCGTTGCTGGTATTATTGCTATTAACATTATTGATACTGTCGCTGTTACTGTTGTTGATAGTGTTGCTGTTAAAATATTTTTGGCGGAGTTCTTGTTACTATTCTAGTCTCTGTTGCCGTTAATACTACTGTTAATGTTGCTACACCTGTTTCCTATATTCTCTTGCTGTTTTCTGTTGTTTTAGAAACGATCTTCACGGCAGATACTGCTCCAAATTATAGCAATTTCAAACGTGAAAATAACAAAATATTACCTTCTGTTCATGAAGAAATAAAACATTTGAATTGTCGGATCGTTTCAAATTCATTTAACCTCATCGTGTAGGGTTTTACAGGTTGAGTTGGTAAGAGCGCTCTACCCGTATCGTAATTATCACGAGTTCAGTCATCACGGTTCTCTTCTGCAGTATTTTGAATGCATACAAAACCCCACAGATTGTTTCATAACGTCGGTACTTTTAACTGTGGTACAACTCAATCACGATAAATGTTGTTATATACCAACTATCAAAGTCTATTTTTTTCGTACTCTTATTGGACGAGAGGACATCATGTGCACGTGAACATGTTTCCCTGTTTCCTGGCAACCAAGCGCTCAGAGGGCAACAATATGTTATGGACCGGAAAAAAACAAAACCGGAAGTTAATTGTAATTCAGTGTGATTTCAAAGGTTCACAAAACACAAGTTTTTTTGTTTTTCTTTGATAGTTTTTATATAACGAAACGCTTGTTGACTTTAACCTCGGAAAAGCAGTATATTTGTGGTCCCTCGACGGCTATGTTTCCCTCGGCTCTGCCTCGGAAAACATCGGCGATCTGGGGACCACAAAACATAATGTTTCCCTTGGTCTCAGTCTTTAAGTGGTAATTGCATACGTTTACGAAACATTGATATACCAACTTAATTTGGCCTGCTCATAGTTCAGCCCTGGCTTCGTGGCTCAGTTGATAACACTGCCGCGGAACTTACACAGCTTTTAAAAGTGTTCGAGTCCCGTTGAGAACTAAAAGTTGCTCAAATAAGCACCAAAATTAAGTAAAACGTCACACATATTGCTTCATGCCGTAACGGCGGTATGATACTGACGAAGGCCTGGGCAGACTACAGATCAAAACGTTCACTTAATCAATACACGTGTATGTTAAGACGGTGACCAGAAACCGGCAACTTTTAACTTGGATTTATTACATGTTTGATCCACACGTCACCTACGATATCTATGTCACTATATTTAACGAGATCGTCTAAACAAATAAATAATAATGAAAACGTAATGCTTGTGGGATGTGGTTTTAATCTCAAACATTCTCTACCCTAAGACCATTTTTCGCTACTTTTAGTGATATTTTTGATGATATCTCCGCCATTATTTTGAAATGTGAAAAATCACATCACAGATTGAATAAAAAGGAAGCCTCTCTAGTATTTTGAGTTTTTTTGGATGAGATTTGAGAGAGGTTTTGTTAATGTAGTTTTTTAAAGAGAAATTTGAGTTTGGGGGAATTTTAGTGAAGTTTGAAAATTTATTTTGGAGTTAATATTTGATAGAAAACCGCCAAACCGTCCCCTAACGAAAGTTACACTTTCGCATGGTCTGGAGGGACGGTTTGGCGATCATCCCCAAAATTCTTAACTCAAATACTTCTTTCAACTCCTTCACTATCCACCAAAATTTAGGGTAGAGAGTACCCTTAAGTTCGGAGAACACTGAAGCCACTGAAATATGTACTAAGGCCACGTAGGTAGCGGGCATTACACCTTAAATTTATAGTGAGCGTAAATCTTAGCACCATTTTCTGTCTTTTTGGGCCTCATCAGCATGACATAGTTAATACGGTAAAAAAGAGTTGACAGAAAGAAATCCCTTCAACAGATAAAAATATGAAAGATAAATGATAAATTCTTTTTCATTTTAACAGGTTATTCCAGATCGTTTCGAGTCTGTTGGTAGTAATGTTTTATGCCATTTCATACACTTAATTGATTCACGTTTCCATTATTGGTACAAACCTGATGCCGATGTTAAAGTTACTCAGGAGGAAGAAGAAAAATCAGTGTAAAGCTGTTTCTGAAGCCAAAGAAAAGATGGTAGGTTGATTTGAGACTTTTTCATCTTCAATACTAAATAACTGTGAATCATTTGATAAGCAAATTACCGGAAATTGTCAGTGCGGTATAATAACATCAATAATAATGAATTTATTTAGGTGTCAATTCTTTTCTAGCTGGCCAAAGGTCTGCTAATTGAGGAGACTATGTTTAACACTCTTGAGGTGGACAGAAACCTTTCACATAAACACAGACGTTTACGCAAGCTTATGGTTTTACGTCCTTCTCCAAAAAGACGCAAAGTTTAACCGTTTGCAGATACTATCGCAAAGACAGCACCTTCTCCTCAATTATTTTAAGTGCCTCAATGTTGGTTCGGCAGGGAATCGAGCCCAAGCCTCCCGCACGAAAGACTGGCACCTTATCAACTGGGCTAACCAGGCGGGAGTCGAAAAAGAAACTTGTATAGTCACAATATTATAAACATAAACTGTATTGTGATCACACAGGATACAACCCGATACTAACTTTGATTTTTTTTTTTTCATTTTTAGTATCTTCAGCTTAAAGGCGACGAGGTTGAATTAACTACGATAAAAACAACTCGAAGAGGCCTTTTTAGCTGGGACAATAAGCTCCGCTAAGGTTACTCAGCTTTCAGTTCTTAGCAGGTCGATGAAAAGATCCAAAGCGTCTGCCATCAGAAAAGAATGCAACATGTATACCAGCTTAGAACTGAAATTTTCGATAACAACACGGAAATTTTATCTACATGAAAAGTGCTGTGGAGAAATGAACATCTTAATTTGAATTCAGATAACCATCGGACTTTACAATTGGAAATTACGATGGGATATTTCAAAGAGAGCAAACTAAGCGAACAGTGAAAAATTAAGCATGCGCAGTTACCTAACTCATTTATGGCCTCAACAAAAGCATTATCAATCATAAGCTATAGTAATTATGCAGTTTCAGATTCAATTGAATATTCGGCTAGTAACTTTATTTAGATATTTTTAAGTAAAAAAAGTATTGTGATATCAATTTTATTATATTAAACTATTATAATTTATTGACATTCACAATAAATTATATTATTACAAGTTCATTTTATTTTGAAGACTGTGCAACTTAAAAAGTTTTTTTTTTTTTGATGTCCTAAACTCTCGACTTACAGTGCTTTCTAATTAACAATTAGACCTCGAGGACGAATGGGCTACCAGTCAATGGCCCATGAGACCGTAGGCCGAATGAACTTTTCAAACTCGTAGTCCATGAGACCGTGAGGTCTAATTGTTTTAGTATAAACCTACTAATCGGTCAAAAAAGAATATACAAATCAAATTATCAATGAAATCCTCTGATATTATAAAAAAATGGGTCTCATTATTATTTTGATCCGCCATCTTTTCTCTACGAGTAGGCTATCAAAAAATTATAGATCTCTAGTAGAGTAGCCAATCAGAATACAGGATGCGTGTTCGGCCGTTGGCATTAGTAGGTTTATACTAAACAATCTTAGATACAATAGTGCTCATCTTATTTCTTATTTTATCCCACTCAACAGTCTTACTGATTCAAGTGTTACGGGAAATCTACTCCACTTTCGACTTCTTTCCTTTAAATTCTTTAATTCTTTATTGGTTTTGTTGGCCTCTGCCCTGACCTCGGCAATGCGGTCGCGGCTAAACTTTGGCCGGCACAGACGTCCAACTAACTCCTACAACAATCGTAGCATAAAGAGGCAAAACTGATGGGCGCGTTTTACTACATCACTTGCAAACAATAATCACAAAACAAAGGGTCACCACGCAATCAAAACAAAAGATCTAATCTTTGCATCATTTTGACTAAATTTTTAAAATGTTATGATATGGCAAACGGCCAAGACACCTTCAGAAAAATCTACTGTGGAGCTTGATATACAAGTCTGGAGACAAGTTCAGACCAAAATGAGAGCCAGAAATATAGGCAAATACTCCGTGACGTCAACGATTATGTCTCCTTGCATTGCATGATGGGATTGAGTGGTAAGAAAGTGATTCCCTTTCAAGTATTCTATTATATCGAGTTCGATTGTTTGCTTGCGTTTGGCGACGTTTGAAGGTATAATTTTGTGAATAATACGGTTCATTCTTGTTGTGTTATCGATTGTACGGCTCGTTGGGAGCCTAATAAAAAGTCGAATTTCTCCACAGGGTTGTCAAAATAAGGCCGGTGCATTTCATGGGCTAATCTGAAAAATATCCGCCGACTACTTGTATCTTTATTTTCATTAGAATGAGAATGATCGAGGAAGCGATGTAAGACGCCATGCTCAGTCTCTAACTAACTAGTTTTAAACTGAAAGTCAAGCAACATCTAAATCATCTTAGTTAATCTTCACCTTTATAACTGGAACCACAGATATTATTTTGTAATAATGTGAGAGTATAGCCCTCCCTTCCAAACATGGAACCTTGAGTATGGATGCCCCCTCTAAAACCATAGTTTGTTCTCAAAGATTTAAAGATACTGTAACTAGGCCAAAATTAGGAAAAAGTCAAAACAATGTTGGAGGACTGATAAGAAAATTATTCGTGTCTGAAAAATTAAAATCTCCAATGGGGGTACCAGAAAAAGACAAGCTCTTGTAAAGGGGAATACTTTTTAAATGACTTTGATGCTGTTACCGAGTTAAGAGGTCCATGAACAATAAGTAATTCTGCTAGATGGGTATGAAAACAATATTTTTCTCTGCCCCCCCCCTATCCCCACCAACATTTTTTTGTGAACGCTTTTTTGCTGCCAGTAATTTACTTTCTGCTCTTCAAACATCAAAAATCACAGAAAAAGTATCAACATTAATTTTACACAAATTCTTTTTTCGTTGGTTCAAGTTTACATACACAGTATATACTGAATGATACATTATGCACAGAAGTCAAGAGATCACATTTTTCAATATGGTACAAAATTACTAAACAATTAGACTTCGAGGACGAATGAACTACAAGTCAATAGCCTATGAGGCTGTAGGCCAATGGGACTATTCCAACTCATAGTCCATGAGACCAAGAGGTCTAATTGTTTTAGTACCAATCTTCTCATCAGTCAAAAAAGGATGTCTAAATTAAATTATCAATGAAATCCTTGGATATTAGAGCATAATGGTGCTCATTATTATTTTGATCTGCCATCTTTTCTCTACTTCTAGTAGGCTATCACAACTAGACCTCTAGTAGAGTAGCCAGCCAGACTGCAGGATCACAGTTCCTGCAAATTTCAACTCGCTAATTGAAGACCTTTTTAAAACTTTTTAAGACCCAAATTTTCAAAATTTAAGACCTATGCTCCTCCAAATTTTTTTATGCAAAATTTACAAAACTTCAGTCTGATCAATATATGACAGATACTGTATTGGGATAGAATGTATTTTCCTTAGTTTAACTCTTTACAGAGGTGTTAGAAACATTAACAAGCAAAGAATCAAAGCACCAAAGTTCAATACAATCATATATTTTATATAATTTATTTATAATATAGATAGGACCCTGCATTCAGTGTGCGTGATAAGCAAGATTACCAGGAAAAGCTTCAAATTATAACCAGTGAAAAAAAACACTTGATTTAAAATCAAATGTAAGACATTTTAAAACCTAAAAAAAGAATTTTCTAATTTTTAAGACCTTTTCAAGGCCTTAGAAATTCAAAATCAAAAACAAGACTTTTTAAGATTTTTAAGAACCCGCGGGCACCCTGAGGATGCGTGTTACACCATTAGTAAGTACTGTAGGTTTATACTAAAAGACCTAAAAGATATTGGTCCATGGCACGAATCGAAAGATCACGAGTGCAAGATGCGGAAGTTTTTGACACACAAACAAGATTCACATCCACGCCAATATGTGCATGAGAATTTGCAGCATGATATAACTACACATTTAAATTGTACTTCTCTACCTATTACCACATTAAGTTCTAATTAAGCGTTTAGGCAATTAACACTTACCACGAAGGAAACTCTTTAACAAGAAATACAAATTCACAATAATGCCACAGAGTACTGCAGTGTTTTCACTGCTCTAATTCAATGAAATACTCTGTAAATAAGGTGATTTGTGACAATGAAGTGAAAGTGAAAACAAAAGTATTTCGTTTCCGGGTTAAACTTCCAAATTATCTGAATAACACGCAAATGTTGTAGTCGGCAAAAGTCACAAATTACATCTGTAAACCTTTAATTTAGTTGTTCGTTTTAGTTTCCTTGAGAAAATATAATTTTCTGCTGTACACGTAACTTAAGATTTCTCTAAATTAAGAAACAAGCCACAACTTTACATCCCGGTGTCTCTCAAGCTGCAAATTTCTGTTCACTTCATGTACCAACTAAAATCTAAACCAAAACATTAGGCTCAGCTTTTCCTGAAGATATAAAATTTACGTTCGATTCTAAAAGACAATGATGGGAAGACAACACTGTTCCGTGCTGTTCATATGTCTTGATGGCGTGTGTCCCTCGCCTTCAATATCTCATTGATATAATTCTGCTTTTTACCTTCACGACTTTTGCACACTCGTTATTTTCTCGATAAATGTAACTTACCTTAAGAAAAGACGCTCTTTTTGCGGGCAACCAAAGAGAGCACACACAGCACTACTACCAACACAAATAATTAAACTGCTGAACACATGCTCTAGCGCTGTATCTATCTAAAAATAGAGACTTTAGTCTTCCAACTGGTATGAATGGAACGCTTGACCACTTGATAATATAAGGCCTCTCAAACATACAAAAAAAAATTTCATCTCGACATACTTCGGCATAAAATATGTCCAAATATGTCCAGATTAATTTTTTTTTAGTATACTTAAAAGTATTGTTATAATTTGTGCTTAGCTATGAGCCTATGATAAGAGCTTGTTTGACAGGTCATAATACCTGATTTTGACACGGTCGCTCTGCAGTTGCTCATCGCATAATTGTGCACACGCGTACGTGGAGTCTACATTGTTTTTTAAAACAATGCACGGACTTGAGATTTTGTAAGTTATAGCAACTTATAATAAAAATGTAGAAAAAATCTTGATTTCATCTGTTTGCTGTTTTAACTAGGAATTCATTGCGTTGCAACGAGGTTTTATTGCATTGCAACCAGAGTTCACTGCGCGCCCTGGCGGAGAGTAGTCTTATTGCACACTCTACGTTACGTACATAAAACTGATCGAATAAGTGCATTAATTTATATCGGATATTAAAAAACTTCTGTAACAAGAAACAGTAAATTTAGCCATTTCAAACAATGCAGCTTAATAACTTTGACTCTTGATATGCATTCGCAAAAATGAGCCTGACACAAAATGTAAAATGATTTCCGACTGGGCTAGTACTAAAAACAGGAACGGGGAATCCGGGAACAGGAATAGAGGAACGGAAAAACTAGGAACTATAAAATGCGGAATCTCTAAAACCAGGAACGATAAAATGGGGGAAAAAATAAAAAAATAAATAAAATAAAAGAAACGGGTGATAATATTTTTTTAAATGTGCATTCTTTAACGGGACTTTTCAGATTTTCGTTTTCTGGTATGTGATTTTTAGTTAAATTTAGTAATAAACGTAATAGATTGCCTTTAGAAAAATTGCACCTTCGCTTCTGGAAACAAGTGTTGGGGATACACAGTAAAGGGTCAAACTATGGCTGTCGATCTAAACTTTATTGTAAATATTATAAATATTTATTGTAAGTTATTAAAGTATTGGTTCCATTTAGTTTCTTCTGAAACCAATACAGTAATTTTTAAAGCTTTGCCGTTGGCAAATAATATGCTGCTTCATAGAAACCGGCCATGTTGGCTTACAACAGTAGATTTTCTATTAAATTTAATAAGAAAATTACTAATTGCATGTACATGGATGAAAAAGAAATTATTCGCAACCCTCGGGGAAACATTGCAAGACTGCACTGACACTTACAACGGATGTGTAAGAGACTATAATAAGAGAAAGCAAGATAGCAAGGGTTTCTGTTGAGGTTGTCACCGGTTTTCGTTTCAATAAATACAATCACAAGAAAGGTTCTTCAGGTTAAATTGATACAAGCACTTAATCAATTTGGTCATTAAGCACAGCCTTGACTCTAGGCGATACTCATCCTGTCAGAGTTATTCCGGCAATTCAGCAATAAGTTAACACTTGTGTTTTGTAAGTCTTTGCGTAGGCAAACTCTCTCAATCAAGATACATGCATTGATGATTTTAATGTGCTGTTCATTGACATGCTATAACTAGAGCAAAAGAGCTTTAGATATAAAGGTGCAACTCTTTGGAACAGCTTACCCTGCCATCTTAGACGAGTGAGATCTCTCGATTGTTTTAAGCAGCTATTAAACTTTCATTATAGTACTTGGCATTGCAGCGTGGAAAGCAGCTCTCAGTAATTTTTATTGTTTTTAGTTTTTTTTAATCTTTCCGTAAACTAGTAAATTAAACAGGTAAAAAATGATATTAGAGTACTTACGATAAAATGCGAATGTTGTTTATTTATTCCAGGTCAAATATATCAGAAGAGGAGGCAGCAAGAAGAGCCAAGTCAATTAGTGAGAGTATTGGAACTCTCCCGTCACCATTTAATCCTATTTCCTCAGCTATGATTGGCGAAAGAATGTTTCCCCGTGAAGTTCTGGAAGGAAAATGCCCGCCATTATACAATGTTTATTATGATTTTTATACCAAAATGGTTGCTGGACGACAACAGGATTTCGGTAAGAAACCAGAGGAGGAGAGAAAGTCGCTACAGAGAATCATACAAGAAGACGTGTTAACTGCAGAATTTGGTGTGAAGGCTGTGGCTGGATCTGGTATCTGCTGGATGACAAATAAGGGACTAGATGCAGCTTGGGAATTTATGAAGAGGAAAGCGCGCACTTTCAGATTTCGCCCACCACTGCTGATGGCAAATGTGAAAACCCAGCAAGCCGTGCAAGACGCATTGAGAACTATGAAGGAGACAGACCTAAACCCAGCACAAACAGCTGCGGAATCTGCTGAACAACTACAACAATCAAAACCAAAGGATGATGACACAGGCAAGGCTGTCCTAGAAAAGGCCTATACAAAATGGGCTGAGATGAAGAATGAAGATTTCTGGAAGAGATTTGCCGGAAAAATGAAAACGGATTCCTTAACAAGAGGCGAACAGAGTGTCTACCTCAACTACGTAATCTTCATCTGGCCAGTAGCTCTGGGAATGCACAAGTGGACCTACGACGACAAAATGAATCTCATTAAGAAGCTGATAGATGCCTTCCAGAAGAATGAATTGTGCTCAGATCTGTATCTTGCTGTTGCAGATGCCCAGGTCCCCCGTGATGTCGCAGCTGCTGTCAGATTGCTCTTGCAAACCTAAAGTACAAGAAGGATACAGCCCTTCTTACCTATGCGTTTTCGATGGAGGAGATTCCGGTGGCAGCGAAATCTACAGCCAACCACGTTGCATCTTTGGTGAAGAGTAATGTGAAGACCTGTGGCGTGAAGACCTTCAAGGAATCTTTCTCTGCCAAACAGGAAGTTACCGATTGTTGGTTCTCCTTCCTGAAGAGCGACTGGAAAGATGACGAGGACTGGTTTTATGCCCAAGGAACGGTGGCCCTGATTGTTGAGAACTCTCAGAAGAAGGACGTGTATTTGCTGCCGAACTTCCGGATAACTAACATCGAAACTCCTGAGCCTCTCTTGCAAAAGCGTCCTAACATGTGCTGGTCCTTTGCATCCAATGATTTACCTACTCCACCATCAAAACCACGGACAACCCTCGCCTCGCTAAACCTCCTAGACACCGTTGGAGGGTCTGGTGGAATGCCGACTATATTTAGCGCCATACTTGCATTTCTTGAAAATGCATCCTTTGCAATACCAACATATGGAGTGTTCATTGCAGGGGCTCTCAGCTTCTTAGACGTCATCTTTGGTTCAATGTCATCAGGTGGACCTAGCATGACAGAAATCGTGAAGGATGTCTTGGAAGATGTTTTGACTGAGCATGAAGTGAAGGACATGGAAGACATTCTGAACAACCTAACCAGCTTCTGGAACAACGAGTTTCACGAGCTCATATCACAGCTTGATGATAAATACAAGGCAAAACAAATGCAAGATTTTTATGGGCTTCTTAACTCTGAGGCTTTTGACAGGAAGGTGTTCCAGCCTTTAA
>JAOBAY020078657.1:0-11050 GCA_025331085.2 Zoanthus sociatus
CCCCACTTCCCCCATACTCCCTGCCACCCGGCTGGCTACGGCCATGAATGTACATCATGGTATAACAAATTACTGACGAAACAGCGTACTAAATGTAACGATTTATTTGGTTCTTTCAGAGGATAAAGTATCCAGCACGTGGTCTCAGTGGAGCATGTGCTCAGCATCGTGCGGTATAGGATGGCAAGTGCGCACGCGTGTGTGTAAGAAACACTGCGATGAGCAGTCTAGCATTGAAACTAGGAACTGTACCTCCGCCTCTTGCATAGAAACAAAAAATGGAAGTAAGTTGTTTTTTTTTAATTTTAATTTAGCATCTTTATAAGTGATGCATTTTGCGTTGTTACTTCACTTGTTAATAAAATTGAAGTATGGAAACCTAATCAACATTTTTCGCCTTTTCTCCACTACATTGGCTCATATAAGTCGTTGCTAGGCTTACCTGAGTTTGAATTAAACCCACACCTCGATTTATACAGCGAAAACCCGAGTGGTGCATGTGTATAATTATAAAACTTGAACTTTACTCCAAAAAGTTCAAGTGAAGAATTTTACAATTCGAATTTTAGTACAAAATCCGAGTTGTGTGGTTGCATGATTTTACAGTTCAGACATTTTTATTGCAAAAATTCTGGCTGTGTACTTCGTTCCAATGATATATAGGAGGTAACTGCTTATGATAAATTAAATTTTGTATTTAGGGAATTTTATTTGTTGAAGGAAAAAGTAATAAGTAAACACAAAAGGAAAGTTTATTGTGTCGTGTCTCGTTGCACTTGCAGTTGTACTTTGCAGTAAAATATTTTACAATTTACAATTGTTCACTGCTTTACAAATGACGAAGTCGAACTTCTCCCGACGACGCCATTTCGTGCAGGTTTTCTTTGCAATCAAGTGCAAGAATTGCGGAGTAAAATTGTATTGAGATGTGAAAAGCTAAGGCGCCTCTCAGTTATTCTTGCACCATGCACAAAATGGCGTCTGAAAGTTTGACCTCAGAACAATTTATATGTACACACAGACTATTTCTCTTTCCTTATGATTACTGATGTTTTTGTTATTGTTATAACATGTGATAAAAAATTTTCAGAAACGGCTGTATCCCAATTTAGGCAGCTTAATTAACTTATATGGATTTTCTGGCATGGTACAGTAGCAAGGCAAATGAATATTTAAGATGCAACATAGAAGTGAATCTACTGACGTACCGGAACAATGGCTGGAAACTTCCAGCTTCTCGTGTCAACAAGTTGTTTGTGTAAGTAAATAATCTAATTTGTTTTATTTATTTTGGAAGCTTTCTTTTTTTTCCGTGTAGCCTGTGTAGCAAGCGTTTCCGTTTCAAAAAACCCTTTTTGCTCTTGCCCCAATTTTTAATTTGCGCGGCCAAAATAAAAAATCTCGCCAAAAACACTTGCGACGCAGGCTATTTTCCGTAAAATATATTTGACACCAATTTACCGTTTAAGTTGTCGTAAAAAATGCTTCATTTTATATAATTATTTATTTACTGTAAGGAAGCAAAGCTTGTTCAAAGAAAATGATGTTACAAGAACTGCACCTCAAACTATTCGTTATAATGAGTTGTTGCCGCAGTTGCTCAACCTTACCAACCTTTACCCATGGTTTATATGGTTCAATATTTAATCCATGTTGTGTTTTTAATCTTGTGTTGACCAAGTTCAGCTAATATTGTTAAAATGCACGAATTGAAAAAAATTGCAGAGAATACAGTATATATTTCACTCATTCTAAAATGCTAAGCTTTTCTGAGTAATGATTAATCTAGTACGCTGTGTTCCTTGACAACGATGACTGTAGTAGTCATTTAAAAGCTAATGATTTTCAACAAATCAGGCGGAGTTGAAGGATCTGCAACAAGGAAAGTTTCAGCTTTTTTTAGACATTTTGGAGCGGCGATTGATGGGCTGTGAGTAACATTTTCTTTCCCTTCTTTTTGAGCATTTCTATTTTGACATTCAATTGCAATTTGTTACTGAAACTCCTTAACTCTGGGTTTCCGGTTATTGTTATTCCACTTCAGGCCCGTAGGCAAGTGAGAGTGCGTGGGGTGCGTACATGGGTAGGAAACAAAATAAACTGCTGATTCAAGGGCGTGCAGGGTTAGTTCCATATATGGACATGTCCCTAGCTTCTTCCCCATATTTGGTAATGACCCTGGCTTCGAAGAAACTGTTGCACTGGATCGATTACGTTATAACCCTGCACGCGGTCGTTCCATTTAAAAAATATCACGTGATGTAGGATTTGTGAATGTGATTGGCTGAGAGAATGTCACACTTATTTTGTTTCCTTTAATGGTAAATGAGAGAAGCTGAAGCCAAGTCTAACCGTCAAAACAAACAAAATGGCAGCAGATAGAGATCTTTGGGTAGTTACTCAATTTAGGGTAAATTTGTGGCAGTTTTGGGGTTAAATGGATTAAGACGGTTTATCTAAAACAAGACAATGGATAATAAACGAGGTAAGGACGACTTTATTTCATAAATCTGAATCTCGCGTTTCCCATCGCCCGTGGATATATATGGATAAATGTTTAGAATAGGTAAATACTAATTAATCTGTTTTTTGAACAGTGTTTGTTTCCTCCGCCATCTTACTGACAACACAACTGATCCTACTTGCCAGCTAATAGGTGAACCGTTAGTGCAAGTCGCCTATTTAGCGAAGCATGTAAGGAAACTCAAACTGAGACAGGCCAAGCTAAAATAGAAAAAGATTACCAAAAACACCGAAAGATTGCAAGAAAACAGTTTCGTCAACGGCTAAAATAAACAGCTTTTACGTATTTATGAATGCAGCAGCTCAAGTGTTTGTCGAAGGTTAGTTAAGATAACGGCTTTAAAAATATACAACTTAGCTTTAATTGAACTAAAACCTTAAGCCTTGAAAATACTCTTACTTTTCTCTTTGCTTTTGCAAACTAATTAAATGCACAAAACTCGGGAAAAAATCCGAGCCGCAGAGGGAATTTGAACCCACGACCCTCTGTATTCTAGTCTGATGCTCTAACCACTGATCTACTGGAGACTCTATGAAGCGCAAGGGTCAATTTTTTGTGTCTAGACTTTGTTCCCATGAACTTAAATGTACGTTGGCACTGTGCCATTTTATCACTTTCTCAATGGCATCGGTCTGCGTAGACACTCGATATCCTTACCAGTGGTATACAGTAGATGGTCATTTGCATACATAAGGAATCTTGTCTAGAACTGAAATATGTTAGGTCATACTCATAAATGTTCCGTAGTAGGGGACCAAAGCTTGATCACTGACTACATCCTCTTCCCATCTCTTCCCATTTACTAACAACTAATCCAAATCCTTCTCATTCTTCTTATTCTCAAGGTATGATTTAACTAAATGTGAACGTGGAACTGGTCATTGGCATATAGAAGGAATCTTATGTTATCTAGAAGATATCTTAGCTTATTCTGATAAATACTCCGTGAGACATCCTCTCCTAGTTTTCAGTTACATTCACTAACGATTGATCCAATTCTTACTCGATCTTCCTATTCGTAGGGTATGATTTTACTAGCTTAGCAGAGTTCTCCGAAAATCCATGGCAAGAAACTTTCTACAGTAGGATATTGTGGTTCACTGAATTGAATGTTATGGACATATCTGACATATTCAGAAACCCATTTTGCTCGTCTTATCTTTTGCAAGTTTCCAATCCTCTACTCGCATCAATACGGATGTTTTATCTGGCTGCCAATATAGGCAGTTAGATAAGGTGATAATGCTTCTTCATAGTTATTTGCTATTTATTTGGTAACAACTTTTTCAAATACTGTATTACTGTATTTTACTGTGTTTAGCATGGTATAATTCGCCTGTAGTTTCTAACATCTGTAAAACCCTTATCCTTCAACACTGGTATATCCAATCTCCTTTTTTTCCCATTCAAATGGTTATCCTCCACTTGAAATAACGCTGTTTTATAGACTTGTAAGAGATTCTGAAATTTCCGTTGCATAGAGTTTAAGCTTGCGCTAGATTCCGTCCCATCCAATCACCTGTTTAAAGTTGTCAGCGTCCTGTAGGGTTTCGTCTACTTGTTTCTCATGCGGTACACCGCTAAACTTTAAGTTGTCGCTGTACTCTCATTCCAATTCAGAAATTATTCTTAGCTTTACTTTATTTGATAAATTTTCTGGACCACCACGGCTATTATTGCTCATAACAACTGATCGGCTATGATTGAGACGTATTCGGCCATTTTGTCGACACTGCATGTTCAAAAAAAATTTGTTTGATTCTATTTATGTCATTTACTCTGATGTTTAATCCTTGCTTCCTCTATTTTGTTTTTGTTTTTTCTTAAAAAATGGTTTAAATGTTATTAAAAAGTTGCCAGGATCGGATTTAAGCTCGTTAGATCTTTTTTCCCAGTATAGTTCTTTATCGCTTTTCTTCTTTAAGATGTCGCGACGGTCATGTTTCTAAACTTGGCCTTAAAATTTCCAGTTATCCTCTGTTTTGTTTTTGGCATATTATGTGTCTAGATGTAAAAATGAAATTGACTTCTACGCAGTTTTAAAAATTGTGAATATTTTTTGCATACTAGCCACTTTAAACTTCACGTCAAGAAAAATTGTCACTGAATCGAGTAGCCATCAATGAACCAGGAAACCGCTTAGTAATTATTCAATGGCGAACCTCGAGTTGAAATATCCCATATTTTGTTCAAAAAATTTTTGTGGGTTAAAATTTTTAATAATTTGTAGACTCGATTTATAAGATCATAAATAAATATTAATTATTTTGTACTTGTGTCCGAGTTAAAACACCGAACTAATTGCAATCTGTTGTCGAACTCTGCCGAGACAAAAATAACACCCAGGGCCAGGGTCTATTGAACATGGTTTTTGCCTGTTTTTGTTATTTTAAAAGAGAAAATGTTCTTAGCATTACTTAAAAATGTAGATATAAAGTTTATTTTTAAAAAGTTGATAATGGTACAATATTAGTTGTCGCTTTCCTGTCAATTTCGATTATTTCTTTGTTGTGAACGAGCAGGCTATATTTATTCGCAAATAAAACAAAAAGAAATAGACAATGTTAAATGAGAACAAAAAGTGACAAATAGCTGCAATGAAATACTTGTTTAACAATTTCGGGACGAACATGGTTGGTGCAGTTGGCAAGATCTCTATTTTTCTACCACAAGATCCACAATTCGACCCTCGGCTCTGCCAAGATTTAAATATTGTGCGACCTTTTTCCGCCTATGGCTTTCTACCTTTCCGGGTAGGTAAATGCAGGCCCGTACGCAGGATTTTTGCTGGGGGTGCGCAACAACATTTTTTGGGACCAATCTCCAGAAATGACTTTATTTTATCACAACCTTCATATTTTTTTAGGACAGCGTGAAAATAATAAAGTTTTGTGTAATTAGATGTAAGTTAGTGCTTAGGGTATTTTTGCTGGACTGGCAAACTAGACTTTATTTCAATCACTATTGATAGTTTTTAGGTAATAAAGTGCTTCTAAATATGCTTTGATGATCATTTTCCATCGTAAACTTTATTTCTTCATTTACTACTTTTATAAGCAAGTGAACTTCGTGGACCTTTTCGGCCCTTGGGGAGGAGGAAGGAGGGGGGGGGGTGCGTGGGCACCCCCCGCACCCCTTACCCCTTCCCATCCCCTTCCCCACTTCCCACTGCGTACGGGCCTGAAATAATTACCAGCGCCTTCTTGGAACTATAGCTTGCGATGGACTGATTAGTTTTCCATCTAGGAGCTCGCAAAGACTCTAATCCTCTCAACACTACCGAAGTTTCATCATTCATGAGCCACTTAATTGCCTTTTAAAGGTTTAGCTTACACGCTTGTTTTTAGAAGAACAAGTAAATTTTTCCGAGGCTCATTGTTTTTAATTTTTGGCTGCTTCAACCTCAATTTGTCAGCCTTAGTTTGTTCTTATTTCTGTGAGAGGTTTAAATTAAAATAATAAGAAATCAAATTAAAAAGACTTTACACTGAAAACAATACTAATTGTCTGTATTTTGAGATCTCTGATTTATCCAGGATTACTGACACTGTGCATTTTGTCCTGTCTAGTAGTCTTCGCCCACAGCCTGCAGAGGGCAACTAATCGTACGAGAAACTTTTAATATCACATGAATACAGGTATCATTTGGGACAATATTTTACGGGAAACGGTGTAATTCTGTGTTCTTAATGTACACATTGCGAACGTCAATAACAATGAAGATTCGGCAAAGTTTCAACTACAAACATTTTCACTTTTTTTCAGCCTCAGCCTGCGCTTGTTCTTATTTTTTTTTTTTCATTTTTGGCCAATCTGAGCCTCATTGTTCTTATAAATTTTTTCTTATAAAAGAAGCGTGTTTAACAGTCATTATAGCGTCGGCGACGGGTGAGACATATTTGCTGTTGATGGACTTACGCTCGAAACATAGATTTAATAAAACGATGCAATGTAACTGGAGTCAAGTGCGACATGTTCACGCACGATAATATAAATCGAAAAATCAAAATTCTTGTTCCGGTATAGCTAGGATGTACAGCATTGTATGACTCGCAGTGATTAGCTCAGTTATACGTGCCTTTTTTTTTATATAAGTACATATCTATAAAAACAGTAAGGGTCACATTGGCCGAAATATGACAATTTAAGAACAGACGCAGACTGAGGTTGCAAGAAAGTGAAAATGTTTCTAGTTGAAACATCACTGATACTTTTACTTTACGTTCGCAATGTGTACAGTAAAAACACAGAAGCACCGTTTCACGTTTAGTACATCTACTATTGTCTCAGATGATACACGTATTCATGTAATACTAAAAGTTCCGATCCTCAGACAATCAATGCTTTGTCTTTTTGTTTCGCTATTTTTCATTACTTCAATAACAACAAATTAAGGTTGAAACAGCCAAAACATTACCAATAATGAGCCTCGGCAAAATTTATAGATTCTTATTTAACAAAAGCGTGTATGTCTACTGATCTCATTTTTAAAGGCGAAAGCAAAATCGCATCAAGTCTACTTCTTACGAAATAATGTAAACATGCCGGAACACATGTAATGAATTTAGTGAAGAGCTTGAAGAAACTCGGTTTGAGACAGGGTTGTGTAAAAATAGAAAAATAAAAACTTTTAAAATACACCAAAAAACATGATCAAAGATGATATACTTTATTTATTTACCAAAAAATGATAGGCAAGCCTTGTTATCTCAAAAAAATTTTTGCTCTCCCAGTCCATCTGGAGAAAGTGTAGAGTTTTCAGACAATGAAATTTCAAATTATGCAAGGAGAACCGAGTGCCATGTACCGCGGTGGCAATATTGCTGATTTAAAGAAACTGAAACGGAAAGTTTTCATTGAATTCAAGACTTTCATATTTGAATGCGCAGGAAGCCGGAGTCTATTCACTCAGTTTGCCGGCCTGTTTTACAAAAGTATAATTCAATCAGTTCATCCAATAGAAATTAAACTCTATTGTTTTCGCTTAAAAAAAGTTGAATTAAAAAAATATTATCGATTCTAAAGGAATTTCAGAAATCGTTTATTCTCTAATCATTATTCATCAGAGTAAGAATTATATTACGCATATTGGATTCTCTGATTGTATTTTGTAATGAAATGCGCCAAGTTTCTTCTAATAATCACGTTCACGAGTGTTTTGGGATCTTTTAAACAGGTATAAAGCAATGGATGAATGGATAGGGAGCTGTATGATGGGCTATTTGCGTGCACATAAAAATGTGTTTCAATTTTATTTTGACTCACAGAAACAAGAACAAGATGGCTTTTTTTAGAAATTTTTTAAGACTTATGCATGCCAATGAATTATTCGTTGGCTCCTCTTAAAAGGTATCCATTTTTTTTTAGCTAGAATTGAGAGATTGACAATATTCATAAATTTTGCATTGGTTGGTGACATTCATATTCAGAATTGTTAAATCAAATGAGAAAATGAAACATAAATATTCTTGAATCCACGCTGCAACCCCACTGCTGATTTGAAATATAATCACCTTAATTTTAAAACGAAGTAACAAGTCAAATATTACTAACATAAGAGTGCTGAAACTCTCAGACAAAGGAACTGTACCGTTCCGCATTACTTGTCAGTATACCAGTGTCTGTCAACCGTATAGCTGGTCAAAATGCTGTTTAGTAACCAAGTTAAATTACTGGTTCAACTTATTTCCGTGTTGTTTACTACTGTTTTATCGGTTGAAGGTAAGTGAAACGGTGACTGAACATTATACTTTAGAAAAAGTTAGTAAAGTTTGCTACCAAAGTTTCTCGCCAGTTTTTTAAGCTTTAAAAATTTTGATACGATAAGGACTCTTGAGCTTGAGTATATTGAAAGTAACAACCGCGATTTGAGGTTGTAGCAGCCCTCATTGCAATAAAAATCTGGATTTTGTTGAGGTAGGTCGGTCAAAGCATTGTAGCTCGGCAGAAAGTCACACCACCACAGCAAGATTATATGAGGTAGTCTTAAAATCATTCTATTCGTAACCACTTTCAATGATTTTCGGGTTTTCACTGATTTGCTCTCGAAAGCATTTTTCGGTGTTCACTCGACTATGAACGCACGGTAAAAATGTTTTGTTTCTTAAATGAACACCACCAAATCAGCTGGCTGGAGTAAGCTGATGAAAATTAATTTTTATGAGAAGAAACTTGAGAGCCTCAGAAAACAAAACTATACCAAAAAACAATAATCTGTTCAGCTAAAGGCAGAAACCAAAAAATTGAGAAAAGGACTGGGGAGATAAAAAAAAAAAGCTCAACAGCTCAAACTCAGCAAATTTCGGAAGCTTTAAAAATTGACAAATTTTCAAAACTAAAAACTCCAAACTTTTCTAGGCTTGAGTGTTAGCAAATATTCAAAATATTTTGGAATAAAAAATTACGACGGATCTACAATCTGGGTGACATCCATGCCATTATGGTATCTTTCACTGGCACCATTTCAAATTCTGTTGAATATTATATTTCTTTGTGTCCAATTTCCGTTAGCTTTAATTTAGCGATATTTGAGTACACTCTTTTTTTATAAGAACCTTTTTTATAAGAACATGAGGCTGAAAATCGCCAAAAATTTAAGAACATGCTAAAAACATGCTGAGGCTGAGAAAAGGTGAAGAACATTTATCTATGATGATAACCTATTGCAAATAATTCATACGGTGTTATTGAAAAATTTGCTTTTTCATTGGCTTCTTGGCTAAAGTTCGCAGTTACGTTAACAATTTTACATCACATGTTTTTCATTTATCAAATTGCAGTTCTGAATGGTATATGTCTTGAGACAAACTGGCAAGAAAGTCGGGGCACAGTTTTATCAAAAGAATACCAAGTACATGTACAAATCAATGTAAACACAAATGTACCAGATACGGTATATAAGTATTATTTATATTGTCTAAAATCAGTTGAGATAATTTAAGAACATGTTTAAGAACACTTAAATGTTCTTTATAAGAACATGAGGCTGATATCCCGAAAATTTTCAAGAACGTTCAGCCTCGGTCGAAAAATTCGACCTTCTTATAAAAAAGAGTGTAATTTAGCTAAAACTGTCGTGGTTTTTTTATTTGTTTACATGGCTTGATATCTTTGGAAATGTTCAACGGCGAGAATAACGACTATTCCCGAGGGAAACAGTTAGTTTTCCCAAAATGGAAACAATTAGTTTTCCCAAAAGTTCAGAGGTTTCCCTAAATGAAGTCAGCAGGTCAAGGAAAACACCAGGACTCAAGGGAAAACAAAATTAACTAGTTTCTCGAGGGACCATACATGAATTGCTTTGTTTAATAATTTATTAGAATTTCCTTTAAACAATCATAAGCACAATAAGCAAACTGTAGCGATTTTTTATTTTCAACAAAATTCATTCCAAGAAATTAGTATATTACCCTGACCAGGACTCGAAGCGAGGTTTCCCTGTATTCTACTCAGGCACGCTAACCACTACCAGGGACCACCACGCTGGCAACGTAACAGACTACTGAAGTGTTGATGATAACGGCGTCAAGGTCCCAAGGGCGCTACAATTTTTTCATTTGTGAATGTTTTTGCCTCCGAACCTCTTACGAGGTTTTGAACAACTGAATTACAGTTTTTTGAGGCTGAAAAAAATGGTTATAAACATGTCATTTACTATAGCAAAAACAAAAAAGAAAGACGGCCCAACTTTTTTTATTCACAGTCTGCTACCCTGGACTGTACCTTGCCGTGGTGTATAGTAGCTTGCGTGATTCTGTGATCTCAAGAGCTGTGACATCTGGGGTTTATACTGTCAAATGGGGTGTATACCCCTGGTAA
This sequence comes from Zoanthus sociatus, assembly GCA_025331085.2. NCBI lineage: Eukaryota > Metazoa > Cnidaria > Anthozoa > Zoantharia > Zoanthidae > Zoanthus > Zoanthus sociatus. Next base: position 10,343 of record JAOBAY020078657.1, read on the forward strand.
GTCTTATCGTGTTGGGGAAGTCTTGAGGGCCCAGACAAAAGCGGTTCAAACAGTTCCCCACCTGTAAAATAGGTTGGACGTGAGGGCAGCTTCTCATTCCAGAAAACCCAGATAGCTACAGAAACCAATGTCAGGCTTCGGTCTTATTTTACCCCCACTACGAAGAGGATTAAGTATCAATTACAAATGTTTCAAAGTACATGAAAAAGTAAAGTATGTTTTTATAGTCTCAGTAACAAAAACAAAGTCATTTGGAATTGCAAAAAATGATGGTACTGGGCATTTGCTCAAGAAAGCGCTCCGTACTGTTGTATTCAGCGCGCGGGAATTGAGTAATTGTATCCCGGTCGGGATACATTTGAATTTAATCAGGAGCAAGTGACCATCAAGCAACCAATCACAGTACTAGTTTTGTTAAATGAAAATCAAGGTATATACCAATTCTTTTTATTCAATTGTAGTTCGACTAAGCGGAACTGGAGCACCGGGAAGTGGCCGCGTTGAAGTGTATTACAACGGAGACTGGGGTACGGTGTGTGATGATTCGTGGGACATCAACGATGCTCACGTCGTGTGTCGTATGCTTGGATTCCCTAAAGCTCTTCACGCTCATACAAAAGCCAAATATGGTCAGGGAACAGGATTAATATGGCTTGATAACGTAGAATGTAATGGAAACGAGACTAGTATTGCAAAGTGCCCGAGTAA
>JAOBAY020078668.1:0-11050 GCA_025331085.2 Zoanthus sociatus
AAGAAACATAAATGTTTCACAATCATCCTCTTTAAAAATAATAAATATAAAAACTTCTTCTTACCATTTGCTGCCAGCAAAATTACAAGCAAAACTGTGAAGAAAAATGTAACCCAATTCATTTCTTTCAAACTGAAAGAGTTCTTCAACTTCAAATATTTCTGTGGTTAAGAGCAATGATTGCTTAAAGTAATCAATTGTTCTTTTTTTCTACTGCGTTATATATACGAAAATAGCGCACCTTCAATTTTTGTAAATTGGCCTGACGTAAAAGCAAGCAATAATACCAATTAAACTTATAATTTTATAATTATGTAATTAACTAATGACTTTAGGGCTTCGATATTCTGTGTGTGGTTCGTGATTTAAAAAGGAGAATTTGACGCCGACAAAGATTAATAATTTTGAAATAACATAATTTTGTATCTAGCCTTACAATTAAGTCAATAAAACACTGACACCACTTACATTCCTGCTATATGAGTATTGATGCCTAATTTGCATGTTAATTGAACTGTATTATATGAGTGCAGTGCTAAAGAGAAAATTTAAGGGTTCAGTTTAATTTATACACTCTTTTATAAGAGTTTTTTTTATAAGAGCATGAGGCTGAAAATGTTATAAACATGCTGAGGCTAAGAAAAGGTGAAGAACATTTATTCATGATGATTACCTATTGCAAATAATTCGTACAGCGTTATTGAAAAATTTGCTCATCGGTGAGCTTCTTATCTAAAGTTCGCAGATAACAATTTACATCATCGCAGTTTTTACAGCTAGGTATATCTCTTGCGACAAACTAGCAAGAAAGTTAGTTTTATCAAAACAGTACAAAGTACTTGTATAAATGAATGTAAACATAAATATACCACATACGGTACATGCATTATTTATAATATTGTCTAAAATCAGTAAAGATATTTTAAGAACATGTTTAAGAACACTTGAGGCTGATATCCCGAAAATATTTAAGAACGTTCAGCCTCAATATAAAATTCGTCGCTCTTGTGTAAGGCTTTAAATTGCAACAGTAACTTTAAATTTAACTTTTAGTTGTATCGATCTAATTGTTTCAGTCACTTTTATTGATCCAATTGACTCCTTACCATTTACTGATTTTATCTCTGTTTTTCGTAAAGCTCAAATTACTTTATTTTTTGTGCTTTGATAGTTGGTTATCATATATTCTGGTATATAAGCCCCTAACAGGAATCGCTAATCAAAGCAAAATTAGGGTCGAATTAAATCTTTTTATCATATATAATCGTACTATCAAAAACCTGTTTTTTTTTTTTTGTTTTTTGGGTTTTTTTTAGATTTTAAATGCTCTACACTCCGCCAAGATTAAAAAAAGTGAAACGGACGTTTCTAACTATTGAGGACCAACACATTTATTTTAGTTTAAAATATTTGTGTGTTCAGACCACAGTATCATCGAAATAGCTTTTTTTTTAACCGAAGCTGAAAGTTTGGAAACCATATTTTGTCTTATTGGTCATTTTAGTTTTCATATTTGCTTCTTCTTTCATTGACGCAAAAATAAATAAAAAATTCTTATTTTCTTTTTTGATCAATAAAAGTGACTGACAGAATTGGATCAATACCAGTGCAAGTTGAAGCCTTATGAATTAACCTAGACTCTTAAATTTTCTCTTTAGCACTGCACTTACATATACGTGCTACTTACATTAAACCATGTTGAAATATCAACTCAAGTTTGTTGTGATATTCATGTTATATTCGATTATGTGAATTTTAAACTTCCGCTTGTGGATCGGTATGCCTTCTGGGCAATGTTTTGTTTTCCATCTGATCAGTAAAAATGGCGGAATAAAATCATTTGTATTATTTGACAACTTCTTATCGTTTTTTTTTTTGTGTTTAGATAGGACACAACCAAGTGCAAAGAAGATTTGACGGGTCACTTTTTGAGCAAATTTTTGCAGCAAAAAAAACAAAACAAAACAAAGATTATTACCTAATTACCTTACTGCGCCTTATATATTGTAGTACCATAAAAAAGAAGAGAAGAAATTTAGTGTTGAAACAAAAAAAGATAAAATGGGTTGACTGCAATTTTTCAAATGAGCCGGGCAAAGTACCTATTAGAAGGATAATAATAGAAGGCTTGTTTACTGCACGAGAGAAACCATCGTTAAACGAACAAATACATTCTTACGCAGCAAAACTCTTCCCCTCGTGAGTCACTTAGAATATAATACTAGCAAACGTACGCTAATTTTAGTATTTGCTGAAGATGACCGCACGGTTAAAAACGTTTTAAGAACTCAACACATTTTAAACTTTTCTAGCAAAAAATCTTTAACATTAATTTTCAAAAGCAAATATTATGACAAAAATTGTCAGTTGGACATTGTTAGCATGCTACACCACACTTTAACAAGTTACTTGATTGACAATGAGAACACATTGTTTTCAAATCATGCAGTCTCAATGTTGACTTTGTGTTCCTTACCAAGTTCAGTTTAAATTCTGTAACCATCTTTTTGGGTTAATTGAGCCAAATTGCTGTACTGCATAGATCTGATCCAGATTTAATGGAATTTATGTAAACATACGTAACCATGTATTGTATAAAAAACATTTATTCAATTTTAACACAATCATTTGCACAATAAATTCCTGTTGTTTCAGAGCTCCATATCATAGTTGTTCAAGTTTATCTTGGTTTATTTAAAGGACCTGTACAAAATATTATCCACGCCTTAATTAAATCATATAACTTACAGCTTATTAACATTGATAATTTCAAGAATCTATATAAATCTTAAACTAGAAATAGCTATCGCTAAGTGCCAGCTACCAAGGAACGACAGAACCCAGCTGTGCAAGTACTGAGAACTGGCGGCTCTCATTACTGTAACTGAAATATCTGTGTGTACTTTACGTTTAAAAGCCATTCGAACATAAAGAATTTTCTCGTTACAATTTGATTTGCATATTAAAATTTTCTCTTTTACGGCACCTTGTCATATAAAATGTCTTTATTAAAATGAACAAGCCGCTGTTTGCCCACCATGTTGCCTTGACGTCATAAATTTAACGCACTGTAATTAGCCAATTACAAAAATACCATAATATTCTTTGTTTGTCGGCCAAAATTTTGCTTAAGCATTGTTTCCAGCTTCTCTTGGGATGATTGTAAGCTCCAAGAGAAAACAGAAACAATGCTTATGCAAAATGTTGGCGGACAAGCAAAGAGTATTATGGTATATTTGAAATTGGCTAATTCGTCCATTGGAAGAAAAAGGCCTCTTACTGTGATTGGTCCATTCGAAGACAAAAAGCCTCTTTGGCATTAGATCATAAAATTTTAAATTACTAACATCTCTCTGGATCACTCGAGATTTTTTTCCGCCTGTATAGTACTTTCACACGGCTGTATAATGCTGCCGCCTCGCCAGCCTCGCGTCTTCGCTTAGCTGTCTCGTTGGCAATTAACGTCCCTTATCTTGTATTACATTTAATATTGTTGTTACTTTTAAAAAAAAAAAATTTTGTATGCCAAATTCTGGTTATTAATAAGTTCCACTTCATGATCGTTAATTTTCCATTCAGTTTGATTAAGCCAAAGCTCTTTACTTTGGAATTTCACGTCTACCTTGCCTTTAGATAAATAGACGAAAATCTTAATCCAATTAAAACTTATATAAAACAGACCTTATGCACTTTTACTGTACAATATTTTCCGAGCGCACTTCTTAATCAATGATTACTACTAGTTAATTATAATATTTTTAGTTTGCAATAATGCAAGCATCAATTTCCTTGTTTATCTTTTCATTACAGTTCTTTATAGCGTGTTTCTTTTTCAAACATAAAATTCGATTTAGCAATAAAAACGTATTAATGTCTGGCTTGAACAGATCATTGACATTTTCACACTCCGGATTTCTTTCAATCCTCTTTTTTTACACTCCGCTCTTTAAGTTGATAAATCACTTTAAATGTTGCATAAAGACTCTAAAATCGATCGATCCAAAAATCACTCTCCTACGTGTACGTGGCTTATCAGCCTTCAATAAGCAACCTTCGTTCACTGTAAAAAAATTATTTGAGCGATTACTCAGCTTCGCTGCGTTCATTGTTCAAATTTCTTGTAAATTAAATTGTATCTTCAGCTCTAGAGAGTGCAACTGTAAACAAACCATTCTAGCTCATCCCATACCTAATTTTTAAGTAAACCATATGTTAGTTATAGTTGCCGTTACTTGATTTCCAATAAGCTTTTAAGCTTTTAGGTTTTACTTTTTCGATTAATTCCAATAAGCTTTTGATAAGCCTTAAAAGGCTTATTAAAGAATAATTGCGTTTCAAAAGCTTGAGTTTCTAGACTTAGCCACAGCCATGTACAACTGCATTCCTTTGATGAAAAGTTAACGCAAGCCTTGAAAAGTCAACATGCACTGCTGCTACAGAGGATTATCGAACTCCTTTTGACCTAGAATTTATTAAATTACGCATTCAACACTTTAACGCTCGCTGAGGCAATTCAATAACTTAGCATGTTTTAGCTAAAAATTGTGAATTTCTTTGGTATTTAAATAGTCCTGAAAACGGTACATGATGTGATTTCTTCTCCATCGATTCATCCGAATTTATCTGACACGTACTCCTGCAGAAAAAAAAAAAATTAATGTTAGTTTTTTTTTTTAGTTTAAAAGGTATTATTGTTAACTCTAGCAAAGTTTAGGTCACGTGGGAGGTACTCCCACCTCATATGGGTGGGGGTGTGCCGCCAATATTGTCAAGCCCTGACCCTGTTTATGACAAAAAAAATGGGTATTTCAATACCCTGTTTATGATGTGAAGTATAAATATAGCCATAAAATGTGTGTGGCTTATCAAGTAAAGCGGGGTACTACTAACGCGCTTGAATGCAGATGTTAACAGCTTGTTCATGTCTGCCCTTATAAAACAAAATTATTTCTGATACCAGAACACTGGCACCGTGGACAAAATTTTACCCTCTGACAGTTACATAGGGTTAAAGTGTACCCTTTATGATTCTCTGTCAAAAGCCCATACCCTGTTTATAAATTTAGATTGAAAAAGTAGAACCTATCGGGCGGCACATACCCGTATGGCTCATATGTGGGAGTACTCCCCCCCCGTCCCCCCCGAGAGGATTGAAATTTAAGAATATTAATTGTTTTGTCTAGTCGAGGTTGCACGTATAAATCTAAATGTGTTGTATCGCTGTTCATCCAGCAGGAGCTCTGCTGTTTACCCAACAAGCACTCTCAAATTTACATTTTTTCATTATATACATTATGTGTAATTGCTGCTTAGAGCTGTGTATTAATTAAGTAGATAGCTAACATAATTTAATAAGCAACTTTCGTTCAAAAATCCGCGCCTGCAATTAATCAAAATCGAACACGTGATTTTGGTCTATCGGCAAACAGCCGACTACACCGTGCAGCAAAAAAAAAACATGTACTTATGGATGATTCATCAGAAATGTCAAACCGCTGCCTATATCGACCTAAATGATTTTTGTTGAGCTTTTACTCCAGCTAAAAGTTTCCTTTATCGGAGTATAGAGTCGAGTTATTCAATTTGATATATGGCGGGTTTTTGGCGCACGTCCAGCAATTTTCCCGCCTTTTGAATAAGTTGGAAGCTTGGGTTTTTTGTGATGCAGTTTTGAGACATTTTTTGATCAGTTTTCTGTTTAATTTTTTTAAAATGAAATTCCATCTTTTGCCAGATTTACTGAATACCGGATTTACAGTTGTTGTAATTGGTTTGTTTTATGGTGGCGAACATTCGGGGAGCGAAAAATGCGAGATTCCTGACTTGTTTTGACAAGATCACTTCAAGAAGGTGATTCAGTACTTACTCAACAATAAAATACTGGTTGTGTTCTTCTAATGTTTTATTAAAACACTGAACTTACTTCTCAAAGGACATGTCGATAAATTTTGAAAAAAAAGGTACATATCTACATATACATATACACATACACATACACATACACATACACATACATATACACATACATATACATCTACATGTAGATGTAGATGTAGATGTAGATGTAGATATGGATATGGATATGGATATGGATATGGATATGGATATGGATATGGATATGGATATGGATATGGATATGGATATAGATATGGATATGGATATGTTTGTTAGCTGTATCATGTTAGCTCCGAGACCGTATTGATAACACCTGGCTGTGACAGCTACCAGGTCAGAGGTAAGTCTTGTCGCTTTACTATAACCTTATGGGGTAAAATCAACTGAATCAACTGATTCTGCCACCAGAATCAACTCCTAGTTGATCATGAGATAACCACCTCGCCTGATCTAGAGGTATTCCCTGACGTTTTAATATTACTGAAATCTCTGTCCATGGCAGGTAAAGTATAGATTAAGTAGCATGCTCGAGGGGGGAGGGGGGAAATGGAACAATGAAATACTATCATATATTGACTATATCGCCGTTTGTATAGCCCAGTTGGTTAGGTGCCAGTCTATCGTGCGGGAGGCTCGAGTTAGATTCCCGGCGCCGCCGGACCAGCACTCAGGGTCTTAAAATAATTGAGGAGAAGGTGCTGCCTTTGCCCCAATTAGTAGACCTCTGGCCAGCTAGAAGATTTGACACCTAAAGAAAGTCTTTATTATTATTATCATTATTATATGTACGGCCGTTCGGGGTATGGTTTTCAGATCATCCAGTCTAGAACACGGTAGATAAATCACGGAAACTTTTGTCTAGAACAGGGTTTAAATTTTGCAGTTTCTACAAAAGGCTTAGTACAGGATATAACAATTTGTTCCGAATAAGAATTGGTTTGACTCGGTTTTGATATATGTGAATTATTTTCTTGACTAACAGGTCTGTTCTTCTTGATTCTTTATCTGTTTCTTGAAACACGTAAGCAACAAAACTATTCATTAGTAGGTACACATCCCCTGTACCCAAAATTCCGGTGAGTTCTCTCCCCAGGGGTAGCACGTAACTTTGAAAAGTAACTGTTCAATTGGTTTGTGCCTTACCTCGCGCATTTATGTCAGACATCAGAACATGCATTAGTATTTACCAAGCAACCGATATCCATATTAGCGCGCTCTGATTGGCTCCCATAACTCGCTGTATCCAAGACTATCAGTTGATTTTGGTGTGAAAGTCATAATGACAAGAACGGGCGCGTACTAAAAATAGAAAAAAGATTTATGTTATATTGTTTCTTTGAAAATAAAATTCCTTTTATCTCCTTATTTTGGTAAATACTAAAACAACTATTTCCCTTAGGGTTGGTGCCTAGCGCTAGATATATACCTCGATGCTTCGCGTGTTGGTATATATCCACCACTATTCACCTCCTTTGTGGGGAATAGTTGTTAATTAGAGTTAAAACAAGAGGGCCTTTTTTATTATCTTGTTTAGGAAACGCTGGAGACTCTTTAACACCCCATAAAGGAAGGGACTTCACAACAAAAGACAAAGATAACGACATCTGGAACAAGAACTGCGCTACTTCGTATAAAGAAGCCTGGTGGTATGAAAGTTGTCACCATTCTAACCTCAACGGACTGTACCTACACGGGGGAACTGATTCAAAGGGCGTTACTTGGTACAAATGGAAAAACGCTCACTACTCCGTCAAAAAGGCAAACATGAAGATCAGACCTGTCAACTTTGTGCCCAGTTACTAATACGTTTCATGTTACAATAATCGCGCTACTTGCAAAAGTAATAACAACGTCTTCCAAGTTGTGTTTGATTCATAGCTTTTATCACAGCATATTTTAACTATATAAAAAGAAAATATTTCTAGGAAAATGATCACGTTCACAAAATGGTTCTGTAGTCGAAATAATTTTTCAATTAATTATTTTTATTCGTTTACAAAACTGTCGGATTAGTTGTTTAGGCATCATATGCTACGCATTGGTGACATGACAACCTACTATAAGTTAATCATGAGATACTTTTGTGAGCTTTAGCGATAGCATGTAGCCAGCTGCTGCTTCAGTAATAAAAATGACTTTTTAAAAGTTTGCGTGAGAGTGAATCGTTTACAGTATAAAGTAGTTTTTCACGTTAATCGCTTAAGGTGAACAGGATCAACGTGATCAGTGAGCTACGCAATCGGGGCAGCGCTCTTACACTAACTGAGCTAAGAGGCCGACATGCTGGGAAAATATAATTTATATTAGTAAAAATCTACTAGTATACTAATACAAATGCCGTAATCTGATTGGCTGAGCTACTCGTATCCTATCAGCCATTAGAGTGCAGTGGGTGAAGGTCGTCTTCAAAAATGGCGACGTCTTCGCGCCTTTGCGAAGTTTCACAGGAAGATTTGGAACTTTTACTGGAAAATTCAGTTCCTGAGAAGACTAGGCAAGCAACGAAGTATGGAATAAAAATTTTTAACGGTAAGAAGTTTAATATTGATACAAATTAATGATATTTACGTGACAGTTAAAATGCGATAAATCAGAAACAAGAAACACTTTCCTGATTCCTCATTAAACTTCAATCATTGGCTTTTTCATTTCAGAATGGTTTGAAAATCAAAACAAATTTACCTGTGCAATCGAAGAGCAGTCGAAAACAGAGTTGAATTATTGTCTGCAAATGTTTTACGTGTCCATTCGCAAAAAAGATGGCAGTCGTTTTAAGGTTTTGTCATTGAAAGCTATCAGAGCGGCCACTGACCGCTATCTCCGGCAAAATCCTCACACAAATGAACATTAAATTGGTATTTTTTCACCGACACATGACTCATTTGGTATGATTTTTGCTAAAACAATTAGATTATTCGCTCTCAATTTCTATGAGGTGATAGTTGATTCGGCCTTCGGCCTCATTTAACTATCACCCCATAGAAATTTCGACCTTTTAATCTAATTGTTAATTATGTTCTCTCGATTCTATCTTCTCAAAGTTTATCAGTTGTAAAACCATGGAATCCCTCGCACAAAACCAATAATGCTACACCATCTCGGCCATGCTGTACCGAAGCATAACGGAGCCGCCTCAAGTTAATCTTGAAGGGCCGAGTTTTGCTGTGAGCAAAATGCATTAGTCAGGAGACGGAACGCCCTTTCGGCAGAGGCAGAACTTGGCTGAATCAATAGCAGTGCTTTGACGAAGCGGGCTTATGATGTTCTCTCAACACCCGTACCCTGCTAGTATGCTAAGAGTTGATGTTTTTACAGAAACAGTGTTTCCTTTTCAAAATTTCAACCACATGTTAATTTTTGCGATTTTGATTAGAAATATCAATACAAAGTTGCTCAAAAGTTTCTCAGAAAGCCAAGTTTCTCAATGTTGCTAAATTGGAAAATGTTGTTCCAAACGCCAAAAGTTGCTCAAAAGTTGCCGAGCACAATCTGTCTAGGCCTTCTTATAATTACTAAATATGACTAATGTAAAAAGAAACACCACATTATAAATAGCAAAATCCAAAAGTTTGGGATTAAACGGATCAATAGTTAACGAAATATAGCTGTTGGATATTGATTCCAAACAATGTTCAGTCGAAATTTTGCGGGCTTCCTGTGTTATTTGGTAACTTGCCTAGGCTTCCTGTTGCATGAGGTGTTACGTACTCACTTACCTGAACGGTAACAAAGTGGCTACCGTTTATCGACGCAGTAGTAGCCACAAAAACAAAACGTATATAACGTAAGTTCGCCGAACACAAAACGCTGCGCTCAGTTTCTTTTTGACGTTTTTTTGTAAAACCATAAAGTAACGGTTGGAGAAAAAACGTCGAGAAAAAAGATTTGTACCGTATACGTATTTTTTCTGTTTTTACATTGAATAAGTTGTGTTCTGATAGCTTTTTCATAAGGTGAAGAGTTAAAAGGATATCGTTACATCTCTTCTTGGCGGACGTGGTTGGCACAGTTGGTAAGATCTTTGCTTAGTCCCCAGTTCGATCCCGGCATGCAGTTTACAGAGATTCGAATATTTGTGTGACCTTCTTTTCCGCCTAAGCTAACTCAGCTTTCCATCCTTTCGGGGTAGATAAATAAGTACCAGCGTTTGCTGGGAGCTAACCTGCGATGGATTAGTGTCCCGTCCAGGGGGAGTAAAACACTCTCATCCGCTTAACACTACAGAAACCGGAGATAAGCGCCAGCTCCATGGGCCACTTGGCTCGTAAAGGACTTAGCATTTTTTCATCTCTTTCACATAAGAAAAACGTTTAGCTTAAAATATTGAAAGACCTACCTAACATTTTTTTCTAACTTTCAGAGATTTCTGCGGGGACGATGAGGCTTACTACAACATCTACCGTGTCCGTTCAAACAGCTGCCCGTGTAATGCGAAGACCAATGGTGCCTTGCGATATGAGAACAAACAACTGAAAATCTGTGACGGTAAAAAGTACACGGTAGTAAATGAAAGAGAACTGGGATCCGTAGACAATCCTGCAAAGTCTTGTAAAGACCTTCTGAAAGACAACCCGTGAGTTGGCAACCCATATTTTTGATACACGTTCTTTTTTATAAGAACAAATTTTATGAGAAAACCCAGGTTGAGATTTGCTCAAAAATTAAGAATAAGTTCACAAAGTCTACTCGATTATAAAAATATTAATAATGAATAAAAAAATAAAGTTTACTAGGGAAAACTATAATCAAAGCATATTTAGAAGCACTCTTATTTACCTGTAAAACAATCTCAATAATAGATTACAATAAAATCTAATTTGTCAGTCCAGCAAAAATACCCTAAGTCCAAAGTTTTTTGCACAGAACTTTACTATTTTTATGCTGTCCTGAAAATATGAAAGTTGTGATAAAATGACGTTATGTCTGGGGGGTTGGTCCCAAAAATCTTTGTTTGCACCCTCCCCAGCACAATATCTGCGTACGGGCCTGTAGTTGCTGCGAGCGAGCGAAGCGAGTGAGCAGCATACTATTCTCAACGAATGGGCTTCCTGTGGCGCACGATAAAGTCGATTTTGTGGGCGAGCTGGCTAGCGAGTTCGGTTTTAGCGCCTGCAGTGTAATCAGCGGCTATCGTCAAATGATGTATGGGTCGTAA
>JAOBAY020078679.1:0-10498 GCA_025331085.2 Zoanthus sociatus
TTTACGAAACTTCTTTAGTACTCCGAAACTCAGAAAACAAGCTCAACCTTCAAAAGCCGAGAACTAACTGTTTCAAGGGCTCATTTAGCTACAGCGGTGTTGTTCTTTGGAACAGTCTTCCAGCTGAAACGAGAGCCAGTGTCATGACACCTCTTTATGAATATGCTGATTCTTGCTCGTGACTTTCAGTGATGCACATATAGCATGTTAATGTTTTTAAATTTTATCTTTTTTATGACAAAATGTATTAGTCCCTCTTCATAGGTTTGAATTTTAATTGTAAATATTTTTTCATTTTACATTAATCCACGGATATCATGTAAAACAGTTTTTAACTAATTCACATGTAATTTTTTAACCGTGTTTTAAATAAAGTTGACCTACCTAGCTACCTAAGAGTCTCAAACAGTGCGCTAAGTTCCTGCATCTCGTCATGTGAATCAGTTGGGGGACAAATATGCTGAACTCTCTATTGCTCTATCAGGCCATAATGAAAACAAACCCGTTGAGAAACAATTTCGAACCTATGCTTTATGTAAATAAAGCCAGGCCTAAATGTCCAGATCAGTAAAGGTACCAGTACCAAATCAGTTGAATTTGGGGGACAAGCGTGGCATACCATCTGAACTAAAGCATACGGGTAAAATCGTTTTTTAACAAAAATGTCCAGCCTTCTCATTTGAAGCTGGGTTCCAGAGCTGCAGGAAGGATCGTTTTGGCGTCTGGAAAAGCAAACAAAGTATCCGAGTCGACTTCAGCTCCCAGCAAGCAAGAAAGGGTCCAGCAAACATCCAAACCCAAAAGGTCTGCAGAACGAAAAACTCAATTAAAAGATGGTTAATGCAGATGTTTCTGGGCACACCTAGCATTGTGCAATAAAGCGACCTTTCAGAAGCCTGTCATTTAGGCTCAAGTTTTGTTCGGAGTGGCAGTTATATAAGGTTGCTGCACGAAAATGTTGTATCGCAGCAACATTCCGGTCATCGTCAAGTCCTACAGAAAGGGGTTACCTGAATCAGAACCACTTTCCTCAAACTCGGATCGGTACCCTGTCATTATTGACTTCAGAAAAAGTTGTCCAAGGCAAACAACTGCACAAATCGAAGAAATCAGAAGATTATCAATGGATTCCTCCTGAGGCTGCAACAGGAGTGTCTGCTTTTTTCCAAAAAGGTGGGAACTTATTAAATCAGTACGTTTCTTAAGGTCGCTAAACTGTACCAATGTTCCCCGACGGGTGTACTGCCTTTCCTCAGTGATATATATCCATGATTTCTAATTATGTTAATTTCTGCTCATGTGTAACTTTGACATGCGCACGTCAAACAGTTGGAACATGTGCAGTGTAGCATCACTCCAAAAATATAACATGGTGTCAGAAACACGGGAAAATCAACCACTAAAATCACAAAGCCGTCTGGAAATGGCACAAGGATATGATCGTGGATATTGGTGGCCTGTTTTAAACTGGAAAGCTGACGATCTACTCAAAGAATAGGAGAGATTTTACCAACACTGTAAGTTCGTGTTTGGAGGTCCGCTGACGAAATGCAATGAGTCAGAAAAGATCTGCAATATTATGAACTTCCTTGGAGACAAAGGACGAGAAATGTACTCACTGTTTGAATGCAAAACAGTTAAAGCTGGAGGCGTTGATGTCAGCAAAAATAATATTCTAGAACAAGTTGCAGGCAAGTTTAAGGAACAACTTCAATCCAAATGAAACCCCATAATGGCAGCGGTTCTCTTTGACAGGCGCCGACAACAACCCGGTGAGTCATGCCATGATTTTATTAATTACTGATCTGATAGTAATAGTGAGAGGATTAGGACTGAGTGACGCTGATAAGATTGTACGAAATGCCATCGCTTGTAAGTCACTTGACGAGCGAGTGAGACAAAGATGCCATAAAAGGAGCCAATCTAACCCTATACAAAGCAATAGAACTAGGTAGACAGTGTGAGCGACTAAGAAAGGCTTGAAAATTATTGATAGCGAGGATCAGAAAACAGCCATCAACAAAATTGGTCATAAGTCCAAAAGTCAACAGAAAGCCAAGCAAAATGAGAAAGTACATAAGTTTAAAGTGAGCTTTCCCAAATCAAACTCTATTCAGAATGAAAATTGTCGAAGATGTGGTTATGAAAGTCATCAACCTGGACAAAAATGCCCAGCTAAAAATGAAATTTGTAAATCTTGTAGAAAGAAAGCTTCTTATGCACGAGTCTGTCGTGCAAATAAAGTAAACAAGTTAGAAGAAAGTAGAACAGAGAGCGGTGATGAAGATGCGAGAGTCTTCACAAAGCAGTTAAAAGCAAATGAAGAGTGGTTAGAGACTGTACAGACCGAGTCAGAAAAGATAAAATGCCTATTGGATACTGAAGCTAAAGTGTGTGGAATGAGTGCACAACAGTTAAACAGTGTAGCCCCCAATAAGCAACTAAAATCAACCAGTCAGAGACTAGTATCTTACAGTGAACATACCATTATCCCTCTAGGCTATGCTCAGTTAGTAGTATCATACAAAAATGTTAAAAGTCAGATCAAGTTCTATATTGTAGACAACCATCAGAAACCTGTCCTGTGGGGCAAAGCTTGTAAAGCCCTTGGATTGATACAAAGAATATACCCAATAGATCAAAATTGGAAAGAGACTTTGAACGAATTCCCTGAATTCGAAAAGGCAACTGGAACTCTACCTGCATGGTAGCTGCACCATCAAAATTGACCCAACAGTTTCCCCAGTTGTGCACTTCTCCAGAAAACGAGCAGCTGCTCTACTACCTCGTATCAAAGAAAAGCTTGAAGAAATAGAGTCCCAAGGCTTCCTAGTCAAAGTCACTGAGCCCACCGACTGGGTGAATTCTATGGTAGTGTCGACCCGAGGTGACAAAATAAGAATCTGTCCAGACCCAACTGATTTGAAAAAGGCAGTTAGGCGAGAGCACTATCCACTACCAACTATCGAAGAAGTAATTTCAAAGTGTCCTGATGCTGCACTTTTCTCAGTTCTAGGTGCAAAGAGTGGTTATTTCCAGATACCTTTAAGTTACGAGACAAGTCTACTCACAACCATGAACACACCACTGGATCGTTACTGCAAGACAAGACTACCCTTTGGCATCGAAAGCGCACCAGAGTTGTTTCAGAGAATTATGGATAAAATGTTGAGTGGCGTAGAGTACTCCATAGCTATGATGGATGACATCTTGGTTGCAGGTAGAGACAGACAACACCATGATCAAGTTCTGAGACAAGTCCTGGAGAGAGCCCAGAGTTACAATCTACAGCTAAACTTTGACAAAGTAAACATTCGCAAAAGAGAAGTATCTAATGTCGGACATGTGCTATCAGCGGATGTTCTAAAACCAGACCCTAGCCAGGTGAAAGCAGTCCTTCAAATGCCATCACCATGCAGAGTCAAGGAAGCAGTAAGAAGATTCCTTGGCTTCATTCAGTATCTCTCAAAGCTTTTACCCATGCTAGCTGAAGCTGAAGATCCTCTTTGAGAATTGACAAGAAATGATGTTCAGTTCTATGGGGACAAGCCTCAAGAAGAAGCCTTCCAACGACTGAAGGAACTGTGCTGCAAAACCCGCATACTAACCTAATACTAATGTAAAGAAACCTACAGCCATACAGTGTGATGCCAGCAAGTACGCAATAGGAGCTGTCTATTGCAAGAAGGAAGACCAATTGCTTACACTACCAGAAAGCTGAATGCATAAATCAACTATGTGCCCATCAAGAAAGAGGTGTTAGCCATAGCGAGTCTACAGCTAACAGAAATGATCCTAAAATTGAGTACCTAGCTGGCAAGAAGCAATTCATAGCAGACGCCCTGAGCAGAGCAAGCTCAGAAGAACCAACTGGTGAAGACATTGACTTTAAAGTCAACATGATTGACAAACTGACCATTTCAAAGGATAAGTATGCCAAGTTTCAACGTAAAACTGCTAATGAACTTAACAAATTGTATGTTGTTATTCAGACAGGTTGGCCTGGGCACAAACAGCAAGTACCGCACAATGTCAGACCCTACTGGAATGTCAGAGATGGGCTGTCTATACTCGACGGAATCATATGTACAGAGGTATGAGAATTGTTGTGCTCCCATCCATGACATCATACATGTTAGACCTCATTCATGAAACACACCTAGGCATAGTCAAATCCAAGCAAAGGGCTAGAGATATTATTAAATGGCCAGGAATGAGTGCTCAGATTGAAGAAAGGATAGGAAGTTGCCCTACCTGCCAAACATAACAAACAAAACACGCCAAAGAGCCTATGATAACTAGAAAACTACCAGGCTACCCTGCACAAAACTTGCTTCAGATGTACTCTTCTTTGAAGGCGAACACTATCTACTGTCTGTCGATTATTATTCTAAGTACATTGAAGTATTAAACTCCCTGACCTGTCCACACATTCAGCCATACAAGCCTTAGCCAGTCATTTTGCTAGACATGGCATACCTGAGAAACTGACAACAGTTAACGGTACACATTATGCAAGTACAGAATTCACTGAGTTTGCCAAGAATTACAACTTTGAGCATGTTACAATATGTCCACACCATTCATGTTCAAATGGTGAAGCTGAAGCTGCAGTTCATACAGTCAACAGCATGTGGAGAAAGAGCAAAGATAGGCAGGTAGCTCTCCTCAACTACAGAGCTACACCTTTGTCGGAGATAGGATTGTCCACATCTCAACTTCTCGTGTCTCGCTGACTACGAACAAGACTTATACTTCCCACATGATTAAAAAAATCATTCGAAAAATTATTTTAAATCATTAAGATCCTTTTTAATGATTAAAAAAATCCTTCGAACCCGGCATCTATTCTATGCATAATTGTATGGCACTTTAAAAACTTTACCAAGCCTTGAAAGTACAGCGAGGTAATATATTATTGTATTAGACATAAAAAAACAAAAGTATAAAGTAACACCTAGATATTTGAATATATACAAGTCAATATATCTCGATAGTTAAGCTAGTTTCTATATTCATTTCGAAGAGTCATGTGGGGCGGAGTAAAAGAGCTTTTGCGTTATCAGGATTTTGAACACTAGCACCCTAACCTGCGCTGTGTGTGGTCTACCCCGCATTATCTGTGATCAACATTATTTTAGTTGTACGCCATGCATGGAGGAATGGATGAAAAGAGATAATTTATTTGCGTTTTATGCATTTCTCTGGTTTGAAGATTAAAAAAGTAAGCTTTCGGCTTCCAGACTAAAGCCTTTAAAAACTAAGGTAAAATGCGGAAATTGAAAAAATATATACAAAATAGAAGGGTGAAAGAATTTATGAAGCAGTAAAAATAAAACTAAAACGTAAATGCGCAACATGGAAATATGTACGGAAGTGTAAAAATATTTAAAATCAGTTATAAATATGAAAAATTCATTATTTTAAAAGAATGGAATATTATTTAGGTAATGGCTTAGAGTTATTGTCCGCTTCATCAGTTTAGGGGTATGCCAAGATTGCAGTGTTTTTCGGATGCGGAACATTCCCTTGTTAGTTACTTTGGCGTTTTGAAAATCAATGTGGTGATTATATCGCCAAGCATGAGCTGCAATATTAGAGCCAGTTTTAAAATTTTAACGTTTCGGATGTGTTCCTTTTTTTTTTAGTAAAAAACATCTTCCGGTTTCACCAATGTATTTCCAAGAACAATCAGCGCACGGGATTTTATGCACGACATTGGCTTGAAGTTCGATCGGAGGCCTAAACTTGGGGGAACGAAATTCTTGTTGCAGGATCTTGTGAGGTCTAGTGAAAACGTTAATTCCATTTTTACGACGAAGACGTGTGAGAGGTTCTGTAACACCACGGACATAATGAAGACAAGCCATGGCATGAGGTTTATTTTCAATTAAATAAATTGAATTTTAAACGCATACCCACTAACTTTTCCGGTGAAGGAATAAATTGGTCGAAGGGGGGGTAGCCAGATTTATGTTTTATGGAACCATAGATTGCGGGTGGCGACGCATCCGTGGAGCGTAGTCTTTTGTAGTAGGTATCATTTATATTAATTTGTTTTTAAAGTTTCAATAATCTCTGGTTAAGATCTCGTTCTAATTTAGGAAAAAATTTCCTTTTTCACTTGTACAAGTATCCAGTCCTCGCATGTTATCGTACACTAGTATGATTATTGTAAATGTTTCCAGTCTTTACATGTTATCGTATACTAGTATGGTTATTATTGTAAATGTTTCCAGTCTTCGCATGTTATCGTACACTAGTATGATTATTGTACATCTATCCAGTCTTCGCATGAGGGTTTATACGCCTAACACCCGAAATAGATAAGGATTCACACCTACACCTGATAACCGAACTAGATGAGGACTGACACCCACTCCTGATAACCAATATAGATGAGGATACACACCTACACCTGATAACCGAACTAAATGAGGAATCACTCCTACACCTGATAACGAACTAGATGAGGATTGACATTTATACCTGTTAACCGAACTAGATGAGGATTTACACCTACATCTAACAACAACTAGATGAGCATTTATATCTACACCTGATAACAAAGGTAGATCAGTAGTAGTACCTACATCTAATAACTAAATTTGGGTTAAAAACGTTAAACCTCGATCGTAAAAGGAGGGTTCACCAAATTAATTCTACTAGATATACGCTATTTCTCCCAAAATGGGAAAATTAACTAAACCCGACGCCCTTGAGAGTTACTGTAATTGGAATTCTTTCTAAAACTTTCGTTCTATGCTGGTGAAAATTTGAGCCTATCATTTTCACTAATGACATTGAGTGGATAGAAGGTAATGTTTAGTTGCATAATGCATTCCTTGGACATATGGTAATGCGTTACACCATAGTACATTTGAAACTTACTGTGTTTTTCAAAGGAAAGGTATTCTTTTGTTGCAATAATACTATCACTGGGTGGATCTGGCTCTCTCCAATAGCACCTAAAAGCGCCGCTTGCCCCTAGCCATTTAAGGATATAAGTCGGCCGTCGTCTGTCACTCGCGATCGTTGCTGTGGGTACCGGTGCTCTGACTGGTTTCCGTTTCCGTCTTGGCTGACACCCCTTATTCCCAAGAACGCAAACGTTTACGTATACATTTGCCGCACTCGTAAAGTTCCTCTTCTTCTTCTGCTTTTGATTCTCGCACCATCCCAAGAAAACGCTGAGTGCATCTTCTTTTTCTGCAACGGCAATTGCGTGAGAGCATGAAATTTTTTTTGCAAGGATTTCCCATGAGAACATTGACATTCCACAATCTCTCCGCGACAAACTAAGTAATTTGGTTTCTTCCCTGAACTTCTTGCAACAGAGTACGTAGTGAACCGCCAGCTGATGGGGGAGCTCTCCAAACTGACTTTCTATCTCAACAGTAACTTAACCGTGCTTTCACCGGCACTAACCCTTCTCGAACTTATCGTGTCAAACACTGAAATCTTTCCACCTACTCTAAATTTTGTAGCTCCTCCGTATCACTCTCTTCATCCAGACTAAGTTCGATGTCACTGTCATTATATAAAGGTTGGGGCATGGTACCATGCTAGTCTTATATCTGTCTGTTTTAGTTCTGTCTTTGAGCGGACAATGGCTGAGATATAATTATGCTGCATTACATTATGCAATATGGAGCTCTTCGATGCTGCTCTCCTGCAGTTTTTTCACATATTCTGCACGCTTCGAAGTTGTCCATTCAAGAAAGTCGTTAACAACAAACTTAGAGAACTCTGGACGCAGCTCATATGACTCCAAAACACCTCCAACAGATTGGGCAATATTTTCCTCCTCCTCTAGTGCAAGACTCCAAACAGCATCAGCGGTTCCACAGAAGCCTGTTCGCTTCCTCGACCTTTTCGCCGCAAGTCTATTATTGTTAGACTTTGCGTCGTTGATGTAAAAATGGCTGGGAATCTTAATGTCTTTTCTTCTTATATCTTTAAGACACACTGCACGCCTGATGCCTGCAATTGCTTTATGCTTCAGCATATCTTCCCGGGCAATAACCCAGGAGAACACCTTTACTTCTGCATCACCCTTGTCTCTCCACGTTTTTTCAACGACTGAAGCGTTACATCGAATTCTTTAGGAGACTCTACGTCAAGTAAATCAGGACTATAATATTTTATACTGAATCGCAGTCGTAAACTCCGAACACTTCGTTGAATTAGTCCCTATGTCTCCCAGGAATATTGAAAGTCTTCG
This sequence comes from Zoanthus sociatus, assembly GCA_025331085.2. Lineage (NCBI taxonomy): Eukaryota > Metazoa > Cnidaria > Anthozoa > Zoantharia > Zoanthidae > Zoanthus > Zoanthus sociatus. The sequence goes on from JAOBAY020078679.1 coordinate 8,225, forward strand.
GCGCCAATTGCATATTGCTCGTTAGATGCTTGAAGCATTTTAGGTTTCGGTCATTTGCTGCAGGAATTTCAGCTTTAATTGCATTTCAAGCGCAGACTCTCAATTCGTACCGCAAGAAAAGATAACCCGTAGTTTCGGTTCTTTTTCAAAAATGAAGTGAAAGAAATATTTGAATGTTTTTTTTTTAAATTTTTATTGTAGTGAAGCAACGCTGGACCATGCCTAATTGGCAACTTTCCACTATACGTTAGATTCCTGTAAGACATTGACTTACAATCGAAGGGGCCAACATTAGCGTGGCATCAATTTGGACAACACAAGTCTAGCTCCGACGTACTATACTTTGCAAAATCTTTCAGCTGTGTATCTGTTACCAGCCAGATCAGTACATTATCTTTCTCCACTGTCACCTTCCTAACTAACGGCTCCTTTTCAGTTTTCATCTTCGGAATCATTTGGAAAAGTTCATCATCATCCTCTATTCCTTGCAAATATGATGGCAACGACTTTTTGATTAGTCGACTACGGTAGTATTTTTTCTCTTTTCCTCTTGGAAGGTAATTCATCGAGTCGACAATAATGGCACCACCTGCCTCTTGGGTACTCTAATAAACTGCATCTTTGGGACCCATGGATAACGACACTATCTTTTGGCAGCCACAGGGGGCTTTGCTTGTGTGTATAGTATGAGGCTTTCATTTTGCTAGCCTTTTGATGTGGTTTCCCAGCAATTTTCCCCTCTTCATCATATGCATATTCACAAAGGCGACGTTATTTACAATGTCATTTCGATTATCTTTCACGTAGATTATCCTTCTGTAAGACTTGCTGTCAATTCTTCCCTCCACGTTCCATGTGTGGTACCGGTAGAGACGCCCAAGATGAAATAGGTTTTTATTTAGCGTTGTCTTTGCACGACTGGCTATCATTTTCATCCTCATCACTGCCTTCGTAACTATCTTCTACACTTACTGTACTAATAAGGTGCACTTTCCACCATAACTGTTACACTGCGGCAACCCGTCCGCCCGGAGGTCTTCAAGGCTTGTATAACTAAAATATCAACTAAAAATACAACATTTCTCTGGACCCTGGGAGGAGTTTTCCTGCAATTAATTTCGTCCCGTGTTGCTGTCCACATGGCTTGGACTATTTCTTCAGCGGAAAAGGACCGTTTGTAGTTACAGAATAATGATAGATCAATATCATTGTTGTAGTATACAATCGTGTTGTCAAGTGCGTTAGAACTTCCAGAATCACTGTCAGTGTCGTCAGTGGGTAAACGACTGTAGAGGCCGTTATTTATGGCAATGGTGGTCTTCTTCTTTGGTCTCCCAATTGAATCAATGCAATCAATTTCCCGTCACAAAGAACGAGTCTTAATAAAATTAATCAGTGTTGCCTGAAAAATGTAATTACTTCGCAAATGAATTTTAAATTCTTCTGTGTGTTACGTTTCAGATGTTATGATTTAGAAACTTGAGCAAAAATGAATTATGAAAATACTTTCAAAACCCTATACATGGTTTCCACTTTTAGACATAACCTATTTACAATACACGATTCTGAAAATGTGGAGTATATGCTTACGTTTTCAGATGTTATGATTTAGAAACGTGAGCAAAAATGAATTATGAAATACAGTCAAAACCATATACATGGTTTCCATTTTTAGACATAACCTATTTACAATACACGATTCTGAAAATGAGGAGTATATGCTTACGTGCTTCAGTAACTTCTCACTGTCTCTAACACTGCTACAGTAAAAAAAATAAGTGATGGTTGTTAAATAATAATACGCTATGTTCAAATAGCTTTCACATCAGTTATTGTACACGCCTATCATTATTATTCGGCTAATATGAGGCAAATGTTTCCAAAAAATCAAGACCGTTTAACTTTTTTATTTTCCGAAATTTTTAATATCTATCTTTACAACTTAGCTTTGTCAGTCCCTTTCCGATAACGATATGATAGGTCTATTACAATCAATTTTGTATACTCTAACGGAGATAGATTTTGTTGTTATATTGTTTAATGTGTTTAAAATTCCTCTGGCTTTTTGCAGTTCTGAGGCGTCCGCTCATGGTTGTATAAACGAGGTTCAACTGTAACAAATTAAACCTTACCTTTCCAAGAGAAGTAACTGCGTTTCCAAGACACAACTGTTTCTGTCAGAAATGCAACATTTATGCGTTACGATCCTTCATTTTTATATCGATGCATGCAATGCAAGTATGATAATGCTACAGATGTTTTTACAATACCGTA
>JAOBAY020078690.1:0-11048 GCA_025331085.2 Zoanthus sociatus
TGCTGGAAAAAGCGCGCGCGCAGTTAAATCTTGTCCTCGTCCTCGTCCTGGTCCTCGGATCTAAAGGTCTCTAATATCGAAACAAGACAAGGCATTATCTGAGGAACTTCTAGTATACCATGAATACGTGTATCATTTGGGACAATAGTAGGTATACTAAATGTGAAACGGTGCTTCTGTTAGTCCGTGGGCCAGCGGGGGAAACCCTCCCCCGTCGGGGGAATTTTCGGGGAAACCTACCATTTTGAAGCTTGTGTGGTGCAAAACAGATGGAGAAAAAGAGGACAGAGGACCTAACGGAGATGGTGGGCCGGTTGAAGAAAACAGTGGTTCAGATGGCAATGGCAAATGGAGTGACATGGAATATATTGGCATGTGTTAATATAAAAAGGGATGATGGCACGTATTGAGAAAAGCATTGGAGTTTGAAGTAAAGGGAAAGAGGAAGTAAGGACGACCGAGGAAGACATGGAAAATACAAGTGGAGAAGGAGAGCAAGAGTGTTGGTTTGAAGAAGGAGGATGCAATGAATCGAGCGAAAGTGGGATAATCCGGCCACCCTCGTTTACGGGGATAAACCCGGATTAAATAGGATTGATTGATATTGATTGGTCAAGGGTGTTCCAAAACTAGTTGTCCGCATTTGATACGGTAGTGGGTGTGGCTGTACGGACGCAATCTTTATTTGACCTAAGATCACAGGGTACCCCAAAATGGTAATTGTATAAAACATTATTTCGATTCATCGAAATAAGAAGACCGATGATGAAGTTACTCACCTGCACAGGCTTTACATGTTTTGAATAGTGGGTAATCCACTTAAGCTTGAGAAGTTACTACTGCGCGTGTCCGTATAAAAAAAGCTAGGTAAATAGTACATTTTGTTATTATTGTTTCTAAAGTCTGCAAAATAGACTTTATATTGCCACTTAACCTTCGGCACGCGTTTTATTTAAAAATGAAATTGAAGAGTTGAATTTACCCAGCATTCCTTTCCAATCTTTCACATTATCCCACAATGCATTTCTACCAGAGTTACAGGTCCTCCACATTGGAACAGATATGAGGTGAGTTTCACTTTGCCTTTGAGAGCTTTTCTATCAAAACTTTGCTTATAAATCAACAATGTTGCATCAATCGACAAGCAAGTCTCAAGAAGGCATTGCTGGCTTTAGTAGAAATCCTACAGCGTGCACGTGCTACAAGTGGTGTAAGACCAGGTATCCTCGAGCCAGCTATGTTCAGGTTACCAAGAAAAAAAAAAGCTATAGTGAGACAAGACGATGATTTGGGATTAGCATGTCATAAGAACATACGAAAGGTACACATAAAGCTAAAAGTGAAGAATACGCCAATAACGTCGTGAAGGCAATCAATAGCTTTATCAACCCGTTTGAAGAAGATAAAGATGTAGTTAGCTGTGTTTCCCGGGGCTCAGCAGCAAGTGAGGACGTTACCCAGGATATTTTGAATGCCGACGAACTAGGGAAGAGAGCGCAAAATGAATTCATCATATAGACTGGTGGACAAGAAGAAAAGCTTTCACGTTCCACTGAAGAAACAGAAGCTGAAGCACGGCGAAAAAAGTAGTTGTAAAAGGGACAGTGAAAATCTAAAGAGATAACTTCCGAGAGAAATTTCTTAGGCCATCTTGTACTTCTTGCACTAGAGAATGAGATCAGCTTGGAGAGTGTCCTATGCCTTCTCCTTAGGTCCTGTGTCATGAGCGTTTTGTCTGGGGAGGGGGGGTACTTTGGGGTAAAAAGGTTAGGGATGATCGTCGGAAAATGTGAAAAAATACGCTAAAAAATACCTCATAGCAAAAAAAATGATCCCTAAAAGTGAATACTAAAACAGGAGTAAACTGAAAAAATGACTTCGTCGTTTCGTTTTTGCACCCCTAAAAAATGGCGTTTCATTAAAATAACTTCGATTTTCCTCTGAAAACCCCTAAAAAATACCAAATTGCCAATTTTGACCCCTAAAAAATACGACGATCATCTCTATCATATCAATATAGAAAGTATCCCCCCTCCCCCTTCCCCCAGGGTTTGGGCATCACCTTGGGTAAGCAGATTACTTTCTGTGAAACTGTGTCAATGACCAATCAAAATGATTTTGCCAGCATCTAGATAGAACATTTAGAAAATATCTATGGCTAATATGAAATGTTAATTATTAATTAAAAAGGTACTACATAGTTAGATACATTCGTGCGATTCTTGCAAATTACAAAAAGAAATCATAAACAATAATATACAAATTTGCTGCGTGCTCACAGCAAAAAATTTAAATGAAGTACTTTTGCACCAACTTATTTCCTCCATCTTAAAACATGCACGCATACGTAGTATGGGTTGGAAATTTGTGATACAAAAAAAAAAAACAACAACAAAAAAAAACAAACCGGAGCTCATTCCTTGCCTCATTGTCTTCCGGCGTGAGTAATGTAAGTCTTGTAAATGTAAAATGAAAAACTGCTTGCATGCGATCACTTTAAATCAATTGCCGTGTCGTCTGCGAGAATATGTAAGAACAGTTTGTTAAATTCTATATATTGGCCACGTCAAACCTAGAAGTTCTTTGTGGAATTTTTTTTTTCCACAGCAAGATTGCTAGTCTTAAAATTAAATGGTTACTCTTTTGAATGTTTTTCCGTTAAACAGTCTTTTATAATTTAGTTAATCAATAAAACCAGCTTAATTGTAAATTACAATGTGTGAAGAAAATTACATGTAGAATATTAAAAGTTTAAGGTCGGCAACCTCTATTTATTTAAGAAAGCGTTTCGACAGGGTCTTAAATGGACAACAGGTATGACTTATGATCTTTTTTTGTACATTACTTCATGTACTGAACAAAAACTTAGATATATCTCTACAAATTAATGTTGTTGAACACAAGTTACTTCAGTAATCTATTTCTACGGATATCTCTTGTTATTTAAGGAATAAGAGGCTGTATCTTGGTTGAGGCTATGTTACTGATTTTTTTCTCGCGCACTGCGCATGCCCTGGAGCTGAACTTTCTTTTCATGTGACAGCTGTCTTCTTTCAAACCAATCTGAAAAAAATGTAAGAAAAGTGTCGGACTTCAAATTGTGTTCGTTCACAGAAGCTGGGAAGAGAGAACAGTCACCTATCGAAACGTCAGCGTGGTTCATTGCCCTCCTTGTAATCATATTCATTCTCATTGTGGTGTTCCTTGTCCTCGTACTTGTGCTAAGAAAGCGTGAAGCCAAATATAAAGGTAAGAGTTTTCAAATTCCATTACGCTTAAATCTTAAATTAGTAAATAGAAGCTTTAAATGTTTGAATATTATTTTAAAACAATAAGCATTCCATTAATTTATTCTTCAAGACAAACAAGAACTCTTATATATAGGGGTAACTAGTGATTCAAAAGTTAGAATGATTAACACTAATGGTTTGTAAACATTCTTTAAGACAAAGAAAATGAATGGTCACTTTCAAAAGTTTTATCGCGCCCGGTTCAAAAAATTAGAATGAACAACATTACTCATTTTTGTTGTTAAGAAAAACAAAATAAACATGGTAATTTTAAATGTTTTAGAGAGAAAACCTTGCACGATCTATCTCAAGTTGACTCCATTGCTCATAAATTAAATATACTTATTTTAAACTATATTATGCTTCCATTTCACGTTAACTTTATGGGTGTGAAAACTTACATTGAGCATATATGTTGAAGAAAGGAGTTGGAATTTTGTTTGAGCTTTAGTTATTTATTCTACGTCCAATGCACTTTGAGTGCTGTTAAGATAGTTTCTTTGATTTTTTTTTAGCTAAAATGGAAGAGAGAATGAGAAACGGTTCAGTTAGACCAACAAACAAGGCGAATTCTCGTGAGGAAGTTTCCGAAGTAGCTAATCAAGAAAGGTAAAAATTTATTCTTTATTATTGAAGAAAACAGTTAAACACTATCGCGTCCCTAAAAATCCAGCAACTTTTGGATTTTAGAACAACTTTTTGAGCAACTTTGTATTGATTTATTTCATAAAAAGCACATTTTGAAAGGAAACATTTTTATAAAAAAATATTGAAGCCGTCTCTAATTACTAACATTTCCAGTTCACACAGGCGTTCAAACTTGACTGACTATATCCCAAAGATATTTACTTCTGAATAATACACTGAACTCTCTAAAGTTCCAATTATTCAAAAAGAATTTTTATTAAAGGTATTAAATAATATTTATATGACGCATTGATATATTAAGGTAGCAACTTTTAAAATTTTAACAGCAACTTTTTTTGGTTTTTAGCAAATTTTTAGGAAAAGAAGTTTTTTAGTTTAAAAAGAGCTGCGTTTTGTTTTTGCGACCTCAATCTATTCAGATTCCTTTTCAAAAGGTCTTATGACTTTCAATTAGTCTTAGTAATTGTCGTTTTTAAGGAAAAACTCAGAATACAGACCAAGTCTTGTGATTACGTCATGTATACATCTTTTGCGTAGCATATTTTTCCCGCCTTCGGTGGATTCTGGCGCGTGATTGGCTAGTTTCTTGACTAGGATACAACAGCTACAACAGATTTTAGCAAATAACAGTCAAAGATAAATGAATTCGTTTGTTACAGAACCAACAAACTTAATGCAAAACTGTACTCGAAATATGCCATCTAGTCTGAAAAGACACACTTCTTTTACTCTAGAGAATAAGTTATTGTACAACTTACTGATATTGTAATAAATATCTTCATTCATTTCTCTCAATCTCAGCAAAGATTCGCCTGTAGCCGCCAGCTAGAAGTTTGAACTTCAATTAAGGTGTTTAACACGAAAAAACAAAATTCATAGCTTGAAACCAACGTATGTTCATTTTACTATATGGACAAACGGAGGAAAACTAAAATAAAAAAATGATAATTGATCAAAGTATGCAACCCGGTAATAAAGTTAGAAAGCGTTCCGCCAGTTAAATGTTCAGAAGAATTCTGAGTCATTGAGGGGAATCGAATCCGCAACCCTCTAATTAATTACCGGTCAGATGCTTTACCCACTGAGTTATAAAGACTCACATGAGGAGCCGAGTTACTGGTTGAGTTCTTGTACATTGCCGCTGGACATACGTCTTGCACCTGCTCGCTCGATATGTCCGATAGGAGTCAGTTGGAGTAGCGGTCATCAGTTGCGCCTCCCACCTCTACGACCTGGGTTCGAGTCTGCACGTGGACCGAGATTTATCAATCTCAATCTGACTCCGAGAGTTTTTCTCCGGATACTCCGGTTTTCCTCCCTCTGCAAATTCGACATTCACACCAAAATCTGAGCCGTCGAGCGATTAAACATTAGCCTCTGGCTAGGAAGAATGGGCAACCAGTTCCTTCGCAACTGACGTTAAATAAAGTATATATAGATAGCCATATATATACCATATGATTCTATTCCTACAATGATAATATATCAAAGTATGCAACTCGGTAATAAAGTTAGAAAACGTTCCTCGAGTTAAATGCTCAGAAAAATTCTGAATCACTGACGGGAATCGAACCCGCAACCCTCCGATGACCGGTCAGATGCTCTACCCATTGAGCTACAAAGACTCACATGTATATGAGGGACTTTGTAGCTCAGTGGGTTAGCATCTGACCGGTAATCAGAGGTTTGCAGGTTCGATTCCCGTCAGTGACTTCAGAATGTTTCTGAGCATTCAACTCGAGGAAAGATTTCTAACTAAAATAAAACATACTTTACTTTCATTTCAATGCAAACATTGCAATAATCCTTACAAGAACGTGCCTAAAAAGTTTTACAACACTAATAATACTGGATAAAACTACCGACAGATAGTTATATTTTTGAAAATTTCACCAAATCGTTGTCTGATCTATCACGAGAACCCAAGGAGCCGCCATATTTCTGCAGAAACTGGCGAGAAAATATCTGTAGGACGCGCGAACATAAACAGGATATTTGTTACATAACATTTGTAAAATTGTAGAAAATACGGGTGTTTTATATTACGGCTAAACGGTTAAAAACCATTATTCATTCGATGACAAATTTTAATAACACTAAAACTGGATAAACCTACAGACAGATGTTCTCATTTTTAAAACTTTTACCAAATCGTCGTCTGAGTCTTTACGAGAACCCAAGGAGCCGCCATATTTTTGCAGAAACTAGCGGGAAATATTTTTACGTACCGCTCATCCGGGATATTTGTTACATAACATTTGTAAAATTGTAGAAAATACACGAGTTGTTTTAGTTTTCGGTTAAACGGTTAAAAATTATTATTCATATAATGAAAATGAATGTGTCCCTATGCAGCTTTAGACTCAAATTAACAGTCATTTTTCATACGAATTTTTTCCTTTTTGTAGACCCAACTTTGCTTATCCACCGCCTTATGAGAGAAAGGACAGCTTGGAAAAAATAGAACTGTCTCCAGATACAGAGTCACTTGACAATTACAAAGAAGAACCGCAATTTAATGATAACGAGTCGTTTACCGAGGATTCTACAACCTATGACAAAGGAAACCCTCCAGTCTATGAAAATTTCAACCCCTACGCAACCTTTGTGTGAAGGATTTTTTACCCGATGCTGGAGCGACATCATATGGCTGCTTCAGAATACTGTTTTATATCATCTATATATGCTATCTATATTTTACGGACAAACTCAGATTAAGAGAAACTATTTTCTCTCTAATCACAATCATTACAATTCCCTCAAATGTGATTGGCGCATAAACTGCTGTATTTTGCACTAATTATTCTGCAAGGTTGTAATCGGGCAGTGTAACTGGATAGTTGGCTGTAATCGGACTGTTCCTTGAGCCAATCATTTAAGTATTTTCAGCTAAATTCACCAATCACAATATAGATTACAATCACTATAGCAACTTAACAACTTAACCTTTAAAGTATGGCCTTTTTCCAAAGGCTGTTTTAAGCCTTTTTAAGAGCTTTTCTCCATATTTATTTTTTTGGAAATTGTACTTTCCATAAATAACAAATTGCAGTTAATAGCTAGTTTTCATCTGCACTCTTGTTTTTCGGAAATTGTAGTGATTATAATTAATTGGTAACATTACTTCGTGTCATCCAATTTAGTCTGTAATCATACTCGTGGTTAACAAATCAGACTCCCGCTCAGTCCTATTACCCTTATTAATGAATTATTGTTTTTACAGTCTTCGTTGCATATGCACTCGGAAAATCATTTTTATACGATATATTATTTCATTGCGATATAGTTTCATTGTGAATCTTTTCTCGGTTTTGAACTCATTCATTTTATGTATTTTAAACTGCAGCAGTAAGTCTTTTAAGTTATAAGAATTGAGTTTTCAATGTATATCTTTGGCGAATCTGATTTCAGAGTTAATACCTGCTACTAAGGTGACCTTAGTTGCCATTTTAATGGCTTCCAGTTGGCTGCTAACACGCATGTGCTACTTTCTAATTAATGTTTAACATGTAAGCTACATCCCACATGCATTGCGCTTTCACTATTACATATATTCTGCTGAGGAAATCTAAGCCATTTTATTAGCTGAATACCTTGCTCAGTGCTGATAAGGCCTAGAAATCTCGAAACAGTTGCTAATAGGATCTAGCGAAGGCAGCTAGCCCGCTCAGGGGTAATCCCTGGCGTTCTACTACACGAAACAGCTGTCCATGGCTGCCAATATTTGGCTCCTTCTGTAGGTACCGGAGGCAAAGTAACACAGATTACGTAAATGAAGTTTTGACCAATGAAAAACGCTAAAATAAAGCTCAACCAATCAAGAAGCACTTCCGCCGGTACGCACAGAAACACCCCAAAATTCAGGTCATTGTTTTTAAAGGTAGATTTCAGGGGAAATGCCCTCAACAAAAGCGGATTGCCCTTTTTAGTGGCTTCAAGGTAGCTACCAGCACGTTTGTTCTATCCGATACTTGGTGATTATGGTGAAACTGTTCTTAGCCACAACAAAATGAGCAAAATTGTTGTCTGGTGGATGGTTGAAGATATGTATAATGAAAGAAATAATATTAAAGACAAAGAGAAACTTGGAAAAAAATCCGAGCCCCAGATGAGATAAACCAAGGACCCTCAGTGTTCTAGTCGGATGTTCTAGCCACTTAGCTACTGGAGACTCTATGATGGGCAAGGATGGAATTTTGGGTTTAGACTGGAACTGCATCGCGCGGTTACACAATCAAGTAAATGACTGGCGCACCTGAGCTCACTAACAGCATCACGCTGTCACATTAAATCATAAGTACGATGCTCAAATTCCATCTGGGGCTCCGATTTTTTCCGAGTTTCTCCTAGTTTTTAATATCATTTAAATATAGGTTCATCGTTGATATAATGAAAGACTTATAAGAAACAATATGGAAGTACACAAGACCAAGAAATATAGGTGATAAAACCTGATGTTTCGGTGCATTTTGCGATATAATGAAAGAAGCTCATAAAATCATCAAGAGCAATACTTGCTCTTTATATTGTTAAACAAAAGATTCCAAACAGCACTGAAAAAACTGGTAGATTTTTTGTCCTTAGGGGAATAGATTTTTTAATAAAAGCGTTACATAGATGTTATTTTGACTTATAGTATAAAAGAATATTCTCTTAGCAACCTTTTAGTTGTAGCTATAGATATTTTCATACTAGTTTTGTACAAATAAGAAAAAAGTAAAAAGCGCTATCTTTCTTTGTACAGACTATGTAACAATGTAACATATAGAAAGAACGCTTAAACCATTACATAGTTAATTTCATCTACATGAAAACATTTGTATTTAGTAGTTCCATTATAGATTTCTCCGTATATTTGAATAAAATTTAATTTTGTTATAGCTGTCTCTTTTTTATTTTTCGGAAAGTGCGTGACGTCACGGGATTTCAGAGGCCCTTCTTGCCTGGCCCGTTAGAACAAGAATTAGAACTGCAACTCTTGACGCGATATTTACTATAGGAGTGGTTAAGAGTATTTGTCTCCGATTGCATGGATGGGACACAAATCCATGGCAGGTTAGCTCCCTGTAAACGCTGATGCATTATCAACTGAACTCGTAAGGATGGAAAGCCGAGTCAGCTTTGACGGAAAAGAATTTTACACAGAATGATGTTCCAATCTCGACAAGGCCGTGAATAGAACCCACGACCTTGTGATCGAAAGACAGAAATTTTACCAACTACATACGGTAACCATGCCCATAATTTCACGTAAAGTGACACGGTAATTGATCTGCCTCCAGAATAAAAACGTATTGTTGCACTTTTAAAACCTAGAACCAACTCTTATGAATTAACGAAATATAAAACTTTCGAAATATGCTATTTAGCTATGCCCTTAAATCAAGAAGCAGGACTTAAGTTTTATAACAATTGTCTCCATTTGTATTTACCTGAGATTTTTACATTTCACACATTAACTGGAAAACCTATTTTTGAGGAATTTCATCATTATATTTTTTTTGCAGCAAGACTAAAAATTTAAAAATTCTTGGTTTCAACGTCTAGGAACATAGGCTAAAAACAAACTAGTTTGCATTTGTATTTTGCATAGAAAGAATGCATGTGTCAGAAACAAAAAAAATCAACAATCACAGTAATGTTTAATACTTTGTGCCGGTTTGCAATGCTTATCTTGCTTATCTTTTATTCGCAAATGGCCGAGCTGCAAGGAAAACGTTTCATGCGTGCGACTGAGGGGAGTGGTAATGGAGCTATATTGGCGGCATGATATGAGGAGTTGAGCCATCCAGACCTACAGACAAAATGCTGCGGTACTCATAGGGTCTTTTTAAAATCAAACCACTTGCCTAAAATGCCTCAGTTGGTGCGAGAATCTATCCAAAGAACGGCACTTTATGCTCACCTTGTTTCATTACATGATAATTTGGCGCTTCACTAGGCATGAATTCACTTTTGTCTCCAGGAACATGTTCTCCAGCAAGCTATCGTTACTGTCTGCTTAGAAAATACATTCAAATTTTATGATAATAGCTTGAGTCCCGGATAAAATGAAACAGAAGTAACTTCGCACAACAGATTGCTTTGTTAATTGAAATTACAAAATCATTTTGCTTCTCTTGTTAATACTGCCATGTCCGCCAGCAAAGGATTATCAAATAGCCCTTCGATTTTTTTTCTAATTATCATAAAAACAGAGTTTGGTTGGTTTCATATTTCATTAATACTACATGAAGTCCTTAAGTCGAGGTTAAAAGCCTCCAGTTAATTTATATTTATCGTCCGATTGAGCAATAGGTAGACATAAGAGAAAGAGATAAAAATGTGCACTCTCTTTAAAGAAGAAAATTTAAAACACTTCAAGTAAAGGATTCCTGTTTTTTTCCCCTTTGCAGAAACATAATGTTCTGCAGCTTTAGATACTTTTTAACCGTTTCAAACAAGATTTGAAATTATGATAGTAAAAGTAACAGTAACAAACAACAACAACAGTTACAGTAATAAAAATAGTAATAGTAATGGAATGTAATGGTAATAGTAGTAGTAATAATAGTAGTTGTAGTAGTAGTAATAGTAATAGTAGAACTAGTAATAATAATAGTAATAGTAGTAGTTGTAGTCGGAGTAGTAATAGTAGTAATAGTAGTAGTAGTAGTAATGTAGTAATAGTAGTAGAAGTAATTTTAGTAGTAGTAGTATAGTAATAGTAGTAGTAGTAGTATTTTTAGTTGTAGTACAGTGATAGTAGTAGTAGTAACAGTAACAGTAATAGTTATAATAATACATAGTAATAGTAATAGTAAAGTAGTAGTTGTAGTAGAAGTAACAGTGACAGTAATAGTTATAATAATACATAGTAGTAGTAATAATAATAGTAGTAGTCGTGGTAATAATAGTAATAGTAGTAGTAGTAGTAGTAGTAGTAGTAGTAGTAGTAGTAGTGTAGTAATAGTAGTAGTAGTAATTTTAGAAGTAGTAGTAGAATAGAATAGAATAGAATATTTCCTTTATTTGAAAACGGTTAAAATACCTATCAGTTTTGCAACTGTTTTACATGATATCCGTTATACTAAAACTATTTACAAGTTTAAAATATATAGGACTGGTTAA
>JAOBAY020078701.1:0-18983 GCA_025331085.2 Zoanthus sociatus
AGTGAAAAAGCAAAAATTTAAGGACTTTTTAAGGACCATGACTGATTTTTGTAAAATTTAAGAACTTTTGAGGCCTCGAATTTTGGAAAGTAAAAATTAAGGACTTTTAAGGTTTTTAAGGACCTGGACGAACCCTGTATGGACTTGATAAAATGTGATTACCATATACAAACCAAAATTTTAGTTTTCTCGATATGGAAATTTTTGAAAAACGGGCACCTGATTAATGATAAGGAGACCTCTAAAATGTTTCCCTTTTGTTACACAGAAAAAGTCAGACCTAATTTAAATTAAGATTAAGACCTAAATTAAAACATAAATTTGTAACAAAATCCTCATTTTTAGACTCGGAAAGAACCACACGACCTTACCTTCTGAATTTGAGTTGATGTGTTCAAGAGCAAGAAGTGCGTCATACTCCAACCTTTGACGACCAAGCATCTCTTGCTAAAATGCAACAACCAGTTAGCATTCTCATGCGTGCTTTTGGCGTGAATGTTTGATAGATACAAAAATTGTAGAGATTGTCTAGCATTAGATATTTCTAGGTGTTATATTTTGTACTAACTTAGTATTATAGGAATATCACTCAACGATTATCCATTGGAATTCAACGTCTCAAGGTAAAAACGTGAGCTAATCATGAGCTAACATGATTAAAAACATAATTAAAAACATGAGCTAATCAGGCTATCTTGCCATAATAAATTAAACATTTTCTGGTCATAAAATTGTTGTGTGAAATTCATTTGCAGCCAGGTGGATTGCTGGAAATAAGCACCTACCATAACTATATGTATTGCTGGACGTTTGAAATAGTTTTTTCTAAACATTAAAGAATATTGGATATAAATTATGACTTTCGATGTCAAGGTCCCAGGTTCGACCCCCGGCTCTCGTGAGATTTGAATACTTGTGTGACCTTCTCTGCCTCGGCTAACACAGCTTTCCATGCTTCCGGGATAGGAGAATGAGTTCCAGCGTCTGCTGAGGGCTAGCCTTCAATGGATTAGTGAACCTTACTTACAAGATTGGTAAAACGAGTGCCCGCTTCACTTGGAAGCAATACTGCGGTGGATTTTTGGGTAAAGTTTCCGTATTAGGGCGTACTATTGTTTAAGCATACATGATACAAACTAACCCTTACCCAGACCCGCACGCATAAGTAAGTATGCCTCAGTACGGGAATTATCCCGATTCTTGTCCTGAACAGGGGAATCAGCGACTCTCATCCACTAATGTGGTTATAACACTAGAGGAACTGAGGATTAGCACCGGATCCATGGACCACCAGGTTCCGAAAAGGATTTAGCTATTCACTTTAATCTCATTTTAATAAGCATCTGATCCACTAGCCAACGATTTAGTCTTTTTAAAATAGCACAGAAAATCTTTGTGAGTCGGTAACACATACAACGAACGAGAGCAAATGATTCAAGAAACGAAGAAGCGAAGAGAAACAAATATTCAATACTAAATTTTAATATACAGTTTTTGAAGAATATGCATGTCATTTGACTTACATCTTACTGCAACTAGGTTTTAGAACCCGGAACCTGAATATTGTGCATAAAAAGTTTCAATCTCTATTCTGCTTTATATGATACACTCAAGATCATTGATTCAAATATAGTCGGGGTATGCAGGTATAATACAACTACGTTCATTGTTTCAGATACTATAGTCGGTGTTGGTGAATTTGATTCCTACACAATTACCTATATTGATTCAGATACAATATGGTCGGAGCAGGTGCGTTCCTTTTTTTACCTAGGGTTGTCGCTAAGAAAATTGTGTGGCGGTTGGTGTTTCATTTGAGCCGGTTAAAAACAGCTAAAAAAACGGTTTGTTGACCTTTCCCAAGTGATGGACGGCCAAATCCAGCCGGTGATTACCACTTTCTCAGCAGGCACTAAGTGACAACCCTGTTTACCACACTTAACTTTATTGCTTCAAATTTGTTCAAAACTTTGTTAACTTCCTCTTTTAGAGTACTTCCAATGGCACACCCAGGCACTTCGAAACCCTAAAAAGCCCAATTAAACAAACACTAATTTTAACCTTTCTAAAAAGCGATAAGATGCAACTGAATACTTTACATGTTTAACATGGTAACAATCTTATAATTATTAAGTTTCCTTTTTTAAAAAAAACTTAAATTCCATCAAAACTATATACAATGACTGTGATGTTTGCTTAAAACGTGACAACACCAATGACAATGACAATATGAATGATGACATATAGCCAATGACAATGACAATGTAAATAGAAATAATAATGATGGTGAAACTGGTTATAGTGATAGCAACGATGTGAAAGATGCTATGACTGATGAGATATTTACCGTGCTGAGTACTTATGATATTATTAACATGCAATGAAGACTTAAACTTGATATGTAAAGGAAAGACCACCTGCAAGACTCACATAAGGATTTGATTTAGATCTTCGATTTTTTGAAATAAATTTGTAATAAAGGAGGACAAATCTTTTTTAGCTAAGATGAATTTTGCCGTCGGGATAACATACAAAGATTCCATTCTAACGCCATTTTTTTGTCTTATTCTCTCAAAACGTCTATGACACTGTACATTGATTATAAACATCTAACAGCCAACAGATTGTATGAAGACAAACCTGATCGTCAAAAAGTTCTTCCTGTGTCCTTAACACAAGGCAAGCGCTATATGGTACCGGCTTCCCAACAACTTCTCTGGCAAAGTTGGTAAAAACTCGTACAAGCTCTTGTTCAACACATAGCTTTAGCTTTTCCTGAAGTGAGTACAAAAATCAAAGGATTTAAAGTCGGTAATTAAGAACAGTGTATCACTATTTGGTAAATATTAGCCAACTGCCGTGCAGAAATCATGAACACTAATAAACTTAGGGATAAAATGTACAAGATTATATACATAGCGTTCTTACCAACTGAACTATGAAGCCACAGCTTTGGGCTAGGTCAGTTGTAGTGGGTCCATCAATGTCACTTTAGGGTGAACAAGATTATGTAGCATTCTTACCAACTGAGCTATGAATCCACAGCTGCTGGGAGCAGGTCAGTTGTAGTGGATCCATCAATGTCACTTTAGTGTGAACAAGATTATGTAGCATTCTTACCAACTGAGCTATGAAGCCACAGCTTTGGGGTAGGTCAGTTGTAGTGGGTCCATCAATGTCACTTTAGGGTGAACAAGATTATGTAGCATTCTTACCAACTAAGCTATGAAGCCACAGCTGCTGGGAGCAAGTCAGTTTTAGTAGGTCTAGATTATGTAGCATAACTACCAACTGTGCGATGAAGCCACAACAATCATTTGGGAACGGATCAATTTTATTGGATCCATCAATGCCACACGTACACCGTGGTTATAATGGATGATGCTATGTATTCATCTATAAATGTATTTACAAAAAATGAAGTATAATCATGTAAAATGTTTCTCAAAATGTAAACATTTAAGAAAACTTTTGACTTACCTTTTCAACTTGCTGACGAGTTCTAAGATCACCCAATCGTGTCTTCTTAGTTTTCATTGTTGATTGCAAATTATCAATCTCCTAAAACAGAGATCAATACAACTGTTTATCAGTATTTTTGTCAGCTCTGTAAAACAGTTTCACTGGCAAATGAACAATCCATCCTGAAATATCTATATCTATTAAAATATATCAGATGGTTCATTTACAAGTTCCACACTAGAAACAAAATATCATTCATGTCAACAGTTCCAAACTCTTTCTTTGACTTCTTATGAAGTGATACATACTTAAACACTTTGAATCATATCAATGGATAACCCTTGCCAGATGTCTTTTTGCTGCGTAAAGTTCGTTTTTAATTTTTAGAAATAAACAATGTAATGTCCGTAGGATTACTCCCCAACATGAATTACAGCAAGAGCATTGCATTGTCTTTAATCAAGACAATTTAATCAAATTGTGTTCTTGGTATCAGTACTAATCTATGTTGCAAAAATAGAATAACAAAAAGTAGGTCTCGAACGAAAAAAGTTACATGACTTTTTATACATAAAAGGAATTTCAGAATAAATGACATAAAGCTTGAATAAATTTAACTTCAAAGAGGCCCATAAATCCACGAAAACCCTTGGGTCTTTTCTGAAAAGACCTCAAGGCAAACAAATTTTTTATCAAGCAAAATATATTGGTGAAGCTGGTCTTTCCTTGAAGAAAAGAAAAAAATGATCAAAGAAACCTTCATAATGTAACAATCCAGCTTGGAAGACTTTCGAAGAATACGCTTGTAAACAAACTCCTTCAGCTTTTTGCTCTTGTTCCTCAGATATTTCAGAGTTCTACTAGTATTCTACTTGATTCTCTATCACGTCTAAACACAAGATGTCTCAGTAAGCAGCTGATTTGATCTTGCATAACCTTTGATAGAAAGTTCACTCATTTCACTCACAATAATTCCAAGTAAATTAATCTTTCATAAAGTTTGTGGACCGTGGGTCTACCCCTGAACTGTGTTTACCTTTTTATCTGTCTTAGCGTCTTAAACTTCATACTATGTGTGTATTCTATGTTGACTAGGCATGCGCTTTTGCAAGACGGTGAGTTATGACTGAACAAACACTAATAAGAACATCAATACTTAGGCATTATATCCGAAGCCCGAGTAAAAGCATCTCCCTGTTAGTGCAACATTGCACATGAAAAAGCATAATTTTGATTTTTACTGTAAAATTACAAACAGTGTTCGCAGTGGCCACACAGATAGTTCTTGGAAGTATAATATTCAATTTGGGAACCAAACTCAATTAACGACTACATATGTACAAATTTCTGAAATGGAAAAAGGTTAGCCAATCCCAAAGGGATTATTGTCTGCCTTAAAGCTTCTCATTAACATCTGGTACCATTCTAACTTTGGCTGAAGAACGTCAAAGAATTTTAACCAAAAGGTAAAGTTTTTCTTCGTAGTCAACTGTAATTAGCGATCACATTTTACGTTTTAATATATTATCTGTGTCTAATGATATATCTTACCGAGGATTGGTTATGTAAACCATAGGACTTTGTGTGTAACAAGAATTCTTCAAAACTTGGAACATGAACTGGTAAAGTAGAAATCTGATAACGATGTTTTGCAACTGCCCTTCTCCAAGATGGTGCTTTAATGTGCTTTGAGCACAAGTCATATGTGGGTATCTTGGTATGAAAAGTACATGAAGTTGGTGTCTTGCTTTGACTGACTGGTGGAGTAGGTGTCTTGGTATGATCAATAGAAGAAATTTCAGATGGAGTGGAGGTCTTGGTTTGAATGGAAGACGAAACTGGTGTCTGACTTACAGGTGATGCGGATTTCTTGGCTTGACTAAAAGGATGTGGTATCTCACTAGCAGTTGCAGCAGGTGCATTAGCTTGATTGACACAAGGAACAGGTATTTGACTGGCGCATGAAGTGGTTTTCTCAGTTTGACCGGGACACGGAATTGGTGTCGTACTAGTTAAAGTTATGTCTGAGGAGTTGAGTGTTGTACATTTCACGTTTTCTTCCCCTTGCTTAATCAATATAAGAGAATCCTTGTTGTAATTACAGTATGTAGGAACACTGTCACTGTCTGGGTTCAGATTTTCCGAAGTTTTCTTTTTAATATTTGATTTGATACTCTGCTCCAAATTGATATTCGATCTTTGTACTGCCGATCGTCTTCTCTTTCTTGGAAAGACAATTTTTGACTTTATAGAATCTAATTCATTTCTCTTCAATGAATTACTTAACTCAAATCTTTCACTCACTTTTACTTCCTTTGATTTTAATTCGATGTATCCTTCACATTGCTCTGTGTAACTTTCAGGCAGATCTAAGTTTTTTGACAAAGTACTCACATCAAAGTCATTTCTAACCTTTTCAGCTCCCAATGAATTATCAACATATTTTGTATTGCAACCTTCAAGTATGTTCATTTTTGGAGACACATCATAAGAGGAAACGCATATTTTGTCCTCTTTGTTAGATATAGACTTTGGTGAAACAGCACTTTTGTTGTATTTTGTAAATTCATTTTCATCACTTTCTTGGTCGCTGTCAAGAAAAAGGACTTCTTTACATTCGAGATATGAAGACATTTCTGCAGCTGCGTTAGTTAAACACTGATTTAACCTGCTGAGAGAGACACAATCATCTGCTGAATCAACATCTTTATATTTAAACTTCTTATTTCGCTCATTGTTAAATTTGGATGATTCCGATATGCAACTGGGCAACTGTTTTACCCGCTGATTGGATGGATTTTCTTTTGTTCTTTCTTGTGCAGATGAAATCTTTTCATTTGGAGACTTGACCTCCTCATTGTGCTCAACTGGTTGCCCACAATCTTCTTGCAGCTTTTTCATAAAAGGAATCACAACACAATCTGTTGTTTTTTTAGCGTCCTGATTTTGATTGACAGAAGATTTCTCTCCTGGCAACCTAGAAACTGATAGGTGATTAGTTCTTTCTGATGTTGGAGAGCAATCTACAGCTTCTCGCTCAGAGGCGCAACATAGTTGTTCATTTGAATGTGCACTAGCTGATACTGGAACATCAGATAACGGTCTTTTGTTGATACCTAACAAGTTTTTGGCCTCTTTAGAACTAGCAAGATCAACTGCACTCTGACCATTGGCTGTTCTCAGCTGCGGGTTAGCACCATGTTGTAGAAGAAATTCGATAACCTGTTAATTAGAAAATAATGCTAATGATTTACACAACTTTTACACATTTTTTCTAAAAATCACTTCTATTGAATGTTACCTCTTTGTCAGAGCAACTGACACATTACATATCTTAGGGATATAGTCTGCTTACTTAATCTGGAGAATGGAGTTTATTTACTAGTATAACTGTGTGAAGTAACGATCCACTACATGCATTAGTGGGTTTATGGGGTCTTCTTCCTTAAAATGTAGGCTATGTTGTTCAAAGGTCTTACGATAAGGCCGTGTTAAGCCCAAAACTCAAACAGAATAATCATCTTATTGACAAAGAAATAAATTATTTCTGATACTTCCAAATTTGTTAAGATCTTTTAATGATGTAACTAAGTCAACTCAAACTAATCATTCTAAACCGGTTTATACATTTGGACCATAAAGATAATTATTCTATTGGGATTGGTCAACATTTGAATATCCAAGGATGGCAGCAGACATGCAAATTACCCAATCCTCACTCTGGGTGGTAATGAAAAAAAAAAATTACAATACAGAGCCATACTGCCCTATTCAGCAAAATACGATTTTCTGTAACAAGATAAAACTCTAAAACTCTTTGAACAGAGTTCTCAATAAAAGTAGGGACCAGGGTACCAGTACCCGGCATGTTCTCTGATCAATGTACCCGTGTACACATTACTCCTCATTTGCAAGTCATTACCAAGATGCCTATTCCATATCTTTGCTAAAAATTGTTTAAGCAGTGAATTTTTTGCCCTTAAATCATAATTCTAGTAAACTAAAATAGAGGAAAGGCAAGATCAAGTTGAAACAAGATAAAGGCAAGTGAAGAAAACTTGAAAATATTCCTCAAAATGTAGGAAAATGCATTAAAAAGTAGTCAAAAATTTCCCTCGAGGAACATGTGCTAAAACCCTATCCCCTCCCCCGAAGAAAGCAAATTTGTGCCTCCAACATAAGCTATGTCTATTTGTTGGTACCTTCCCAATTTACCACAATTACCCTCCTACTTGAAAAAAAATGAAACCCCTGCTTGAACAGTACAAATTAAAATAGAAAACAAACTATCAAATTTCAACTGCTTTTTAGGCAAATGTTTATCCTAGTATTAGAATATAAATGTTTTTCAATAATAAAATTTCTGATTAATTTACATGTGTGTTTTAACGGTTGAGGGTTACAGATCATCTGTTACAGTGGCTCACATGTATTTAGATATTAAAGTGCAATCTTTGCAACAGACAGCCAACATAACACTGTGATGATCAAACTTTGCATTCATGTGTTTGGGTTCTTTTAAGTCCCTGATCTGATGCTTGAGAGATGGAATATAAAATCCAAGATCCATCTCCGTTTGCATAAATTAGCAAGGTTGCAGGGGCTTAACATATCGATTTTGTCTAGTTACCATTTAGGAGGTTTAAATCTCAATGTTGTTGCAAGAATCTGTGCATAAGCAACATTGATTTCTCAAACAGATTCTCTGTATCTTTAAATCTTAAAAAATTATTAAGCTATGTTAATGATGATCTTATTTCACCTGAACATGGTCATTAATAATGGAATCATGCAATGGTGTAAGTTCATCAAGGCCTGGGCTATTAACACTAGCCCCAGCATTAACAAGTTCCTTAGCAACCAGGAGATGGCCATGGTTACTGGCTTCATGCAGTGGGGTCCAACCTGGAAAGATATAAAGGAATTACAAAGTCAAAACCTGTTTTGACCACTAATTGAAATGACTTAAAAATTCTAACTTTTATAAAAACAACTATATGATATAGTATATAAAGCCAGTGTGTTTCTTAAGGCTTGGGAAGTGGAGTACACTAAGTGGGAAAGCAGGTACACCTGGGTTGAAGGTCATGAAGTGCTGAAGGCTCAAGTATCTAGTGTCCAGTGACTTTTGAAAGTTTCAAGATGCCTTTGCTGGGAAAGACGGTACAGCCGTCGGGGAACGTCGCCTTAAGAAACACACTGAAAGAAGAGATGTCGCTAAGCGACGGCTACCGGCAAAATACATTGGCTGAGAAAGCGGTAATCACCGTCTGGATTTGGTTGTCCATCACTCGCGAAAGGGCAACAGACCGTTTTTTAGCCGTTTTTAACCGGCTCAAATGAAATACCAACCGTCAGACAATTTTCTTAGCAACAACCCTGTAAAGGCAGTTGATAAATATGGTTGGTACAATGAGAAGTAGGAATTAATGATTCAAAATCAAAAAAATATATTTGGACTACTGTATGTTATAGTGTTTACAGTACACAGATCTGCTATATCAAACTTAAATTTAAGCTAAAACATTAGAAATTTAAGTTACCAGCATAATCTTTTCCATTGACATTTGCTCCTGCTTTTATAAGAGATATGACTTCATCAACATCTCCCTTAATGGCAGCAACATGAAGCGCTGTTTCTCCTCTCTCATTTTTTTTATGAAGTCGTAGTTTTATGTTTTCTTTGCCACTTTCTTTCCTCTTAATCTTAGTATAATTTCCAGTTTCACTATCACTGCAGTTTTCTTCATTCTTTGCCTGCTGAGCTGTCACTTCTAGCAGATATTGAAGCTGCTGTCGCTCAGTTAGTGGAAAATGAGAAACTCCGCCAGTAATGGTTGGATGTGTTAACCCTCCTGATAACTGTAACTTCTTTGGGTAACCTACAGTTAAACCCCCCTGTTTCCTGTCTGATATTGTAAAAATGCAAAGAAGTCAAATATGAATTAATAAGTGCAAATTTTCTCAGCAAAAAAAATAAAAAAAAAATAGGCAAAGAAAGAAAACCTTGTTCTATGATGGTTATCTAATTCAAATTACTGCATGGGTTAATAGTCTAAGGACCCACAAAAATCAAAGATTTTCGCTGACCTTTTCTAACCACTTAAAATGATCAACGTTTAAGTTAGAATTTACACATTAAATAATTATAACATGTACCAAGTTCAAACTTAACCACTAGCAACAAAATAATATCAAAAAGGGCAAAGAGTAGGACAGTGTTTACACCACAACAACTGAAAATGTGTATAAAATTATTGCTTTTAACATAATGTAACTTGCATGATGTAAATATAGCAAAGATGTATTTTGACCATTCACCTCAAGTAGGTAGTTCAAAAACTACAAAAAAAATATTATTACAGTAATTACCTATCTTGATTTATAGACTGTTCTTAAAACCTAAAAAATTTATGGATTTTTAAATAACTTAAATTAGACTTTCAAGAAATTTCAAGAGCACAACAATCTCTTCATTACCTACATATAATTTGTGGTTCAGAAAATCACCAGTCAACAAGGTATAAAAATAAGACTGACTTAATGATTGGTTAACTTTTATAAATATCTCTGAAATTTCTCAGTTTTTCATTGTAAATACTCTATCTCACCAGACTGAAGAAAAAGTTTTCTTTTTGATCCTGGTTTGACAGCAAAAGGGTTTTTCTTGTTTATTAATTCCTATGAAAAAGAAAACAGTTTTGCCATAAAAATTCAGTTTTAAAACACCTGAATTCTTAACATTACTCATTCAACAAAAATTATGTTAATTCATAGTAATTTCATGGCATGGCAAAAAATAAAAAAATGACTTACAAAAAGGAAACCAGTAAATGATTTAACTCCTCTCATTTAGTAAAATATTTACCTTGCAAGGTGTATCTGGTTTTTTGGCCTCACTTTCTCTACTTTCTTGCAAGTTTTCTGGTGTGATGTGGTTCTGAACATGACACAGATCTAAAGTTCCATTTGGAGTAGCTGCAAAAACTGTGCTTTTTTGTCCTTTAACTTTGCAGTCAATGTCAGTCAAACTCATTTTTCAAACAAGAACAACCTACATGAAGTCAAATTGTTAAACTATTAACAAAAACACTACATTGATAAGGACATTCAGCAAAACATTTAGGTGAATAAAATCAGTTTCTTACTAATGAACCAAGACACACTGAGACCAAGTTGCCTTAATCAAGACCTACAGAAGTAGAAAAAAAACATGCAGCCCTTAATAAGTGGATTCAGTGTGGTGAATTATAGTTTAATATTTTATTTAATTTTTCAGGGTCCATGTAAATAGGGGTAGATATGGTACATTCCCAGCTCTGACTAAATTTGAACATTTGTGTGACCTTCTTTCCCACCTAAGCTAACTCAGCTTTCCATCCTTCCAGGGTAGGTAAATGAATAGGAGCTAACCTGTGATAGAATAATGTCCCATCCAGCTGGAATCAAAGACTCTAATCCACTTAACACTACAGATACTGGTGATAAGAGCTGGCTCCATGGGCCACTTGGCTCATTACAGTATCTTAGCTTTTTTAATACAGTCATATACAGTAACGGTCATCCTCTGTGTTAAACTGACTGTAACACCTTGCATTGTATGCTAATTCCACAGCTTGCAGAGCTGCATTAAAATGGTTCACGAGATAAAGATGCAACAACTTACCTACAAAAAAGTTACATTTTCCTTGGGGCTAAACATTGACAACATTAAAATAAGGTTTAAAATTGTTCACAACAGATTGAACTGGTTTAAACTGCCAAGCTAAGTGGCACTTGTCATGAGGGCAGACTGTGTACTTCAATATTAAGAACTCTTAGTAAGTAAGGGATTAGACTTTTTTTTTGAGAAATTATTAGAAGGGGAGTAAAATTACTCTCTTGTTCATGAGAGTAGATGCAAAAAATGGTCCCTAAAAAATACTAAAATAGGAGGAAACCAAAAAAATGACTTCATTGTCTTGTTTTTGCACCCCTAAAAAATTCCGTTTCATTAAAATAACTTCGATTTTTCTCTGAAAACCCCTAAAAAATACCAATATAGGGAGTACCCCCTTCCCCCCAGAGGAAAGCCACAAACATTCTAATTAACTGCCATGAAGGGCAAATTTAATTTAAGCCTTCTAAACTGAGGAGTGGGATTTATCTATTTGCATTAATATAATTTTCCGTTTAGTTTGGACACGAGATTACACATTAAGTTTTATTCTTATTACACTAGAAACTCTAATTCATTTCACATAATTTATATTATTGCAGAACGAATATTAGACAGTTTGGCATTCGCTTTCATGGACCAAAATTATTCAACTCTTTACCTATTGATATTCAAAATACCAAAAATATTTCCTTGTTTAAAACAAAAGTAAAAACATTTCTTCTGAATTAAATTCTCCCTTTTCCCTACTTGCTGCTTTGTTGCGTCCTTGTGCTTGTTCCTGTCCTGTCCGTGTGCTTGCTTTTTTATCTTATTCATATTTCATGTTATAGTGTTAAATAGCTCGTCCTTTTGATATATTCAATCTTTATTTAAAGGGAGCCCACGTCCGTATAAGCCTCTTGGTTTCTTGTGGGTTTCCTTTGCCTCCTTAAAGAGTAATTTCTAATAAATTGTATTGTAAATGTATATATTTGTGTTGCAAAAAAAATAATAAAACTGAAAACTAAAACTGACTGAGAAAATGCCAGACAGCATTAAAGATGGCCGATTTTACCAGTAACAATTTAAGTTTAATTTTGCATATTACAGGTAAATGATTCAAGCTTTCACCAAATTTTCCTATTTGCAGTAGGGGAAGCAATTTTGCCCACTTCAACTTACAACGTAACTGAGGAATATCTAATGTTACCTTTGCCCCTGACAGTATAGGCTTTTAAAGTTTACCCCGCCATAGTTGCCTAGGTACTTTTAGTAATTTGTTTTTTGAAGCTGAATTTGAGATTTCTGCAAAATTACAAAAAAATGTTTGTTGAACCACACTCATTTTTTGGAACGACCCCTCCTCTTCGCTTTCTTATTTTTGGGATGACTCCTTCCCCTTTTAGCTCGAAATTTCTTGGATGCCCCACCCCCCAAGAAACCACCGGCCTCCACCCTTACCCATAAAAAATGAATGGTCCCTGATGTTAAACTTAAAGCACAAGAAAATAATAAGCTGAACAATTTGAACACCTCACGAATTGTGTAATTAGCACTTACTAATCACAACATTACCATTTCCTCAAATGTGATTTAATAATAAAGTTCTTTTAAAAACATTTAGTGCTAAAGTGTCCGTTTCTTACGCGGTAACAGTTCTATTGTATTGTATTTTCCATCATTTGAATTTTAATCCTTGAAAATGAAGTCAAGATGACTTCGAAGCGTCGGTTCGTAGAGTTAATCTTTATCAAATGTGATTGGTGCATAAACTGCTGCATTTCGCACAAATTAATCTGCAAAATTGTGATCAGACAGTGTAATCGGACAGTTAGCTATAATCGGACCGTTTCTTCAGCCAATCATTTTAAGCACTTTCAGCTAAATTCACTAATCAACTTAATATCTTACCCTTCAAAGCAAAGGCCATTTCTAAAGCCTTTTTCCTTATTTTTTCGGAAATTGTACTTAACATAAATGAAGAACTGCAATTAAAATATCATGCCAAAATGTGTTGTTTTTATTGTTTTTGCTGCTACGAAAATCTTGAAAAGAATTTCTATTTCTTCGTTAGAAAACGCGTAAAATCTACTTTGTAACGCCATTTTCAGCTCCCTCTTAACTTAGCTTTAAGCTGATGCGTATGTTACCATATCTGGAGATAATGGTATATTAGCTCATAGACAATGATGGCCAAGCCATTAAAAAGTCTTGAATTGCATTAGCCAGTGATCCAGTTTTTAATAACATATGTTATAAGTACTAATATTTGCATGAACTAAGACTTCAAATTAAACATTTGAAATAGGTCATACTCGACTTTGCTTCTGGGTCTTATTAGATATTAAGGCTACTAAAGTCTATTACGCCAGTGTTGCTTTTCCATGACTTGGCATCTGTGATTGGGTGAACGTTTTACTTCTGGAGGCGATGAAGGATGTATATCTGTAAAATATCAAAAAGACAACAACAATTTCATTTATTTAATATACTAGTATATCCCAAGGCTATGAGAATGCTGCGGATTTTTGGTGTATTTAAATGTGCATCTTAAATTTTTAGATATACAATGAAGTGTAAAACGGCCCTTATCTCTCGCTTCCTTTGCGCTCGCACGTGTTACATTAAAGCCTGCAAATAGTTAAAACTAGACGAGACGGGCAATAATTAATGAAAGGAAATATATGTTCATATAATCAAATTAACAAAGAGTTAAAACAGAAAAAAAAGAAAACTTAGTCTTTGAAAGGAATGGAAAAGAAATATCTGTTAGGTTTTGAATATTTTGGTCATTACAGTTTCAACACTAACATCGCCATCCTCGAGAGTTAAAACATGTAAAAGCTCCTTATTCATTTTTTTCTTAAATATGTGTTTTGATAGTGATCGGATACTTTCGGGAATATTGTTCCATATTTTTGCACCTAAACATGAAAATGAGTTTTTCAAATGGCCCGTACTCGATTATGTTACTTAGAAATTACTACCAGCAGAAAATCAGGTGTTATAGCGATGAAGTTTTGCAGAGCTAGTAAATAGATTGGAGATGTTTATGGCTGTTAAACTGTTAAAAACATCATCCATCGTTAGAGAAATGGTTTTAAAGTAATGGAGATTTAAGGGAAAAATGTTACTGGTGCTGAATAAGGGTATGGCATGGGATTTGCAAGGGACAAAATATATTAAACGTAAAACTCGTTTTTGCAGGAGTAGAATTTTGTTCAGATTAGTTTGGGCAGCTTCGTCCCAGACGATTATACCATGGGTTAGGAAAGGTTGCACAAGAGATTGATAGGTAAAACATTATGGGGGACAAAATGCTTTAGTCTCGCAATGATCCAATGGTTTTGCTGATCGTTGAAGTGATTATTCCAGGTTAAATGTGAGTCGATAAGAATATTTTTCATAACCTTTTCTTTTAAGTGCGAACAAATGAGTTTGCGTTGAAATCAAACGTTTTTAGGTTTGATTCATAATCCAGTTTTTTCTGATAAGGTTTAAATATAGCATAATTTGCTTTTTAAAATTGAGTGATAATTTATATGTGTAATCCACTTGCTTACATTAAAAAGCCCATCGTTAGCTGTTTTTTTTTTCAAGTGTTTCTAAATCTTTGTTAGCATATATATAACATTGGTATCGTCAGCAAATAAAAAGAAATCGAACTTTTCGGGGCAATTATAAATATTGTTCATGTAAAGACGAAATAATAAAGGACCCAGTACCGAACCCTAGGGTACCCCGCACAGGGTTTGTTCTTTATTTGAGATGTGAGAACCCATTTGAGTCGTTTGGAATCTATCCAATAAATATGAATGAAACCATTTCTTAACAATTCCCCTAATACCATAACGTTCAAGCTTACTTAATAAAATCTCATGATTTACAGTATCGAAGGTTTTTTAAGGTCAATAAATATATCACATGAATAAAGTTTTCTATCAATATTAACCTGAATTCAATTAACTATGTCAAAGAGCGCGTGTTGAGTAGAACATTTCTCACGAAATCCATGCTGGGAATCATATAAAATATCATACTTAACAATAAATGATTTTAGGCGACTATACATAACTTTCTAAAAATGCGATTTGTTTAGATAGTAGAGATATTGGACGATAATTACTTGGGTCCGTTTTATTTTCACTCTTATAAATAAGGATAACTTTAGCATGTTTCAGTTTAGAGGGGTAAATTCCAGTCTCAACAGAATTGTTGATAATTGTAGCCAAAGGCTCAGCGATTACCTCCTTAGGTAATTTTAGAATTCTTTTAAACAAGAATACAGTCCTAGAGTTTTATTGATGGGAAGAGCGTCAATTTCTATTTTTATATGACGATGCACATGCATTATTTGATAGGTACTGCGTGTAGTGTTTGGAAGAATGCGGTATTTTGGCCGAAATGCTTATCAAAATGTCTGGTACGGTTTACAACAAAGAGAAAATCAAGTGAAATGCGCCGCGGCTCTGCTTAACAAAATTTACAACCATCTCAGCCTCAACGAAAATCTCATTTTTACAACCAAAAAAATTAGTAAAAGTTAGATACTAAAACAATATCGCTAAAATAAAATTACACACCAGAAACACGTTATGCAATTTTTTTTGCGTGGTCTCTGAATGCTTGGATTACTGACATTGTGAAAACTGAATAATAGGCGCCAACGCAAATCAAATAATACTAATATTATAGCGTTTTCTGTGTCAAAATTTAATACTAATCTAAGTCATATGAGTTATATAAACATACAATTTAACAACGCAGTTCTTGGATTTGAACGAAGTTTTCCAATTCATCGTTATTGTAATTACCAGGTGCAAGAGTTGTGAGAATAACGATTGCGAAGCAACATATCTAAAACTTTGTCGACTTATATCTCTGATAACATGCATTTTTATCAAAACCTTTCAGTGTAAAGCAATAACAATAATACAATAAATGTCACCGTAGTGAAAAAAGGAGTTTTTAACGGACGTTTCGAACTCTCCGACGAAGGGCTCCAGTCCGAAACGTCAGTTAAAAATTATTCTTTTCACTACGGTTTAAAACTTATCCATTGTAAAACTGTAACAATAATACAAGATCACTTTGCAGCAGCATGCATAGCACAACGTTCATAGCATAGTATCTTACATTTCATTATATCTTCGACGTTCGCTCTCGGATACCGATGGCACCATCGACTGGGCTGTTTTCATCAGATCTGACTGGAGGATTGTTACAGCAGCAGAGGATTTCTTCGAAAGAAAGAATGACATATTCTATAATTTTAATACCATTACTATAACACATTTAAATTGATTTTAAATACTTTACAAATATATTTTAACACAATCATAAAATATCTGGTGAAGACTGGTGGTAATGGCCAGTCGTAATATTGTACGCACGGCCAAACGTTTATTATTCATGTTGTTAAGGCACGGTAATCGAGCAATAAATCCTCCATCTCGTCTCGTAAAATTGCTGCAAACGGGTTGAAAAGCGATACTGCACGTTTTTTACCCGCGTACAGCCTTGTCTCGCATCATTTCCAAGATGAAAAAGTTTGCTACAGTTTAAAGTAGAAGATCGTTTTACTTTTTGCAACAAAACTGCGAGTAGTACCACCACGGCTGAACTTGTCTCGCCGAGGGATGACATCGTAAACAATCATCTGCTCGTATTATCCAATGATAACAGTCTGGATTCACTCAACTGCAACAACTTAATTCTATTGCGAGACATAGATTGTACACGCGGGTGGCAAAAAGAGCACCCTCGATTTTCAAACTGTATTGCAGAGATGTTGCGAAACGAGTCAGGAATTTTTTATTTATCGTATTACAGTGCCTTTAGGTTAGTTATTACAAGTCTTTTATATGTAATATAAATTCTTTAAATTCTTTAATTTTTCTGACTGATCTCAGCCTTCTAGTCCAACGTTTTTAAGGGTATTGATTGTACACGACTCTGCACTGGTAAAACTTCATAAGCGTTTTGAATATATTTCTGAAAAGAAAAAAAAACTACACTGGATGCTTTTATTTTGATAAAACAAATGTTTTCAAGCA
Organism: Zoanthus sociatus; assembly: GCA_025331085.2. Taxonomy (NCBI): domain Eukaryota; kingdom Metazoa; phylum Cnidaria; class Anthozoa; order Zoantharia; family Zoanthidae; genus Zoanthus; species Zoanthus sociatus. Next base: position 17,158 of record JAOBAY020078701.1, read on the forward strand.
TTAGCTTATCTTCAAGCTAAAATACAAGCTTATGCTCGAAAACGTTTGTTTTATCAAAATTGTAATTTAATTAAGCTTTTTATAAATAATTTTAATCTGATGAGTTATGTCAAAACAATATCTTGAATGCATATTTTCGAATCAGCCGCTGTGCCACAATAAAAAGTCATAAGCATGCACTGACAAATACGAAGGAGCTAATTTCAAAAAACTCTTTGACAAAGCATAGGTTAATTGAAATCATAAATAATAAAGGCACTAATGTAATTGAAAACGTTCTTAACTAAACCACTAAAATAAAACAGAAAAACTTACTAAACTCGGTTAATGCTAACCTTTTGTGATGGTTCTTGTTTCAAATTTCTTAAATAGCTTTCTTGTATCGCTGTGACCTGCGGAACAGCAAAACAGAACCATTTCGTTAGCAAGCAAAAAATCAACCATGCATGCAAGATAGATTTCAATGTTCTTAAGTAACTGAGGACGCAGGTGCCAAAATCAAACATTTGCTCTAGGTTGGTTACATGTCGCACAATCTTTTAAGTTTTATGCAAGTGAGAAACTTCCTGCTACAGGGGCCGCGCAACAGGGGGGACCATGCCCCCCCCTTCCCCCCCACTTTGTTTCAGAATTTTGATTTTTTATTCTAATGTTACAGCTGGTTTTTTTATTGGTGAAATAATTCGATGAGTACTTTTGTTTCTGGATAGAATTTTAACACAAGATCCATTGCTTCAGCAGACTGGGAAGTGCATTTTCCAGGATTCCAAAGTACTAAAAACGTTACTGGTAATAAATTTTTTTCGGCCCCTTAACTTTTAAAAGCGATGCGCTGCCCCTGTGCTATACGTCATTGCTACTCTACGTATTATCCATGGTGAGTAACCCAAACGCTACTTCCTGTATTCTAACGCTTGTTCACACCTTGACCGCAGCGCGGACGATCTAAGACTTTCAACTGTCGACCTTTTACACACCTGTAAAGCGCTTTTGAGTTTATCCATGATCATATGGAAAATACGCTGTATAAATTTCACATAGAATTGTTATTATTGGAGTAAGATTCTTCTAAGAGACCTTGAGTCCTATTATCTTTTCTCCATGGAATCTCAATAGGTCCCTAGATGTTAAATAAATAAATGAATTGTAGTTAAATTTGTTTCGTTCTTACTTTGAGCAATTAGAGGTTTTTTCTCACTCGTCGGAACGAGACGTTTTTCCGCATCTGCGAACATTTTAGCTGTTTTTCCGAATTGACTCCAGCGCTCACCGTGGTTTTTTGAGATTTTTTTAAAGATTTTGTTTCTTGCTTTTGGAATTCGGAACGCCACAATAGCGTTTTCAATAGTAGAAGGCATGGTGTAACGGAGAGGTTTAAACCAAATCTTGGTTTGAATCAAGCCATTGTGACGTCATACAACGATATACAGTCAGTTCGCGCTTAGTTCGCACGAGAGAACACAATTTCACTGTTGTAAGAATTTGAAGTTTACTTTAGGTCAAGATACAAAACACTAGGCACTGGATGATTGCTGGTAACTCAGGGGAAACAGGTTTATTTGTTGCTCAAATAGAGGAAAATGACTTGCATCTGTGACAATTGTTCGATTTATTATTGACTGATAGTGACAGATCGCTACTGCTCTGACTGCATGCATCGAGAAGTCTGAGATACGTTTTCTTGATAAAAAAAAGAAATATATATTCTGTAAAATTCATGTTAGTTGTCACTGAATGTCTCTTTTTATCTTACGCGTGATTCCGAGAAACCAGCAACTTAATTGTAAATAGATATCTGAACAGACATAGCTATTGTGTCGCTAAAA